>VKOC01000004.1:6053372-6252562 GCA_009364415.1 Spea multiplicata | reverse complement strand
GGGGCAGCATTGCATGTCTGGGAGGCAGCGTGGCAAGCCTGGGCTCAAATGTGCATAAATTGGGGGGCTGGTTGGGAAATAAAGACAAGAAATGCATTTTATCAAAGTTTTTTTTATTCTGCTGTTTGTATTTAACATCATTTGTTTATTAAATTATTTTAAATAAATGAAAAATTTACATTCATTTTTTTTATCCGATTAATCGATTAATCGAAAAAATAATCGGCCAACTAATCGATTATTAAAATAATCGTTAGTTGCAGCCCTAAATAGAATAGTAAAAGCTCTGTAGCACACGAGAGGCCAGAGTCTCTAATTGCCTCGTGTGCATTAACCTGCGGTATTACAGTAGTGATTCTCTCTTACATGGTGCCCAGAAACACGCCATCGTCTGAGGGCATCCCTCCTCGAGCTGCTACTTATTATATATATTGGTTGTTTCCATTTCAGTGATTATAAGTTTCATAACGAGTTTTGCAAGGTCGGCTCGCTTTATGTTTTGAGACATTCTGTTTTTAGGTCATTTAGGTCATTTATGTTTTTCTGTGACAAAGTAATACATGCCAGGATAGGGGGGGTCATAAAAACATTTGTGTTTTTTTCTTTATTTTTATGGTGCCACAATAACTGGTGGTGTATAAAATGGTAATAGTGTGTGTTTGTGTGTCTGTTTCCCCAATTTCTATTTTTATTTCTAAGTTGCAAATAGATCTTATTTTCTTAATGAATAAAAAGAGTAAACTCTTGTCTCTTAGCATGGTGTGCAAAGGTTTCTGGCCAAGCCAGCCTGTCTCCTCCCAATTCAATCTCAGACATCCAGATAATTTCCCCTAAAAAGCCTTTTACGGAGGAAGGGATGAGTGCATTGCATATTTGTATTTAATGACTTTGTTCCAAGACAGACTATTAACGTAAATTAAGTATGTTCAGGTTAAAATACAGAGAAGCTGTAGATAGTCTTAATGTTGGTATCATTTGTCCAAGAGTCCATGATCTAAGCATCATGATTTTATATCCCCATGGTCGGATTGAAACCTGTTTTTTTACTTCCCAATAACCAGATGGCTAAAATGATCTTAATATTACTACAAACTTTAAAAATAGTAACAATGACAGTATCTTTACTGTCATGATTTATTAGGATGTCAATTGTTGCTGTAATTGTCACCATAATGATAATTAGGTAGAAAATGTACACCATTTTCTTTGCAGTACGTTATTAATGAACAGTTAAAGTTCGTCAATTAGGAGGCTGTCGTTTAAGTTTTAAAGTTTCATTTATAAGTCACTAAGATGGAAAAAACCCAGCACTTTTACAAACATTAGGGCCAGGATAATGCCTTCTGCAGGAATAAATCAGATTTGTAATGTTAGATTCTGTCATTCTAATATTTCTGCAGCCGTCGTTGACAGCTTTTTATGAGAATGCTTTGGCAAACTGTTTGGGGGAAGCATTTGTAAAATTCACATTTTTCTCTGCAAAAAGACATTTTAATTGAAAAATCATTTCCCCATAAAAGTATCATCATTAATTCATACACCACAAAGGGTCTGTGTTATGACCATTAAACTATTTGTAAGTGGATTCATTTTAACCACTAAATCAATTTGCATTACACTGCGAGCAGACTAATCCAATTCAGATTGCATTTGGTTGGCAAACTAATGGCTTCATTTTTGATATTTGAGATGCGCTGAAAACACAGGAATGTAAATAATTGTGTGGATAAAGCATGCACAATGTACAGTGCACACATTTCAGTCCAAACGAAAAAGGAAAAGTACCTGGAAAGGCATTACTTCAGATTTCCGGGCTCTAAATATTATAGAACACAGTTACCTCATAACTGTCAACCATTCCAAACGCCACAACCAGATTTTTCACATAATATACATTTTTTGGTCAGCAAAGACATACTTCTTCCAATTCCTCACGAAGAACAAGCTTCAAGAATTTATTCCCAGATGTTTTCCTCCCACTAAACTGATTTTCCCACTAGTTTCTGGTATGTCTTTCCAGTTACATGGGGAAGGTGTAAGGGAGGGGTATTTTACAGTTTTGCTGCTGCCCTACCCGAGTTGGGACGAGTTCCAGTGCACGTAACTCAGCTTGTTAAGTAAAAACATTTGTATAATATAATTTAATGCTAATGATCTTTTGATAATTAGTATCCAGAAAACAAGACAATAAAATAAGGCCAGAAGATGCGTAGGGGTATGTTTTTGTGTCTAAAATGTTAATTAAAGCAGCAGTTGCTGCGAAAGATTAAATCCCAACTGGTAAATTTTTATGATCCTTTCCATTCCATTGAGTCAGCCGTGGGAAGAATTGCTATATAAGACTAGAAACAGTTTCATTCCTGAAGCCAATCTAAATCTGTGTAGGATTTTGAAGAAAAACCTACAACGTGACAGTGCATAAACTAAACATAAGATCCCCACATCTGTTATGTTGTCACTGTTCAGTTTCCCAATATGATTTTTATATATTTTTTTTAGCAGAGGCTTAACTTGCTGGTATCTGCTGCATTTTAGTTTATCATCAGGTCAAAGAAAGGCAAACGGTAATTGTAAAAGTACTTTAATATCACATCAACCTCCAGCCTTTTCTTTCCCATATTTTATAGCAATTTTTTTTTCAGTGCCGAGGGGTTATTTTGCTTTGGTTATTCGTTTAGTGTCATTTCTTATCAATAGATTGCTATGAAACGCACACACGTTCACTGGGACATGTGGTCAAAGTGATTTTCGAAAGGCTATGCTTCGTAGATGGAAAGCGGAGACGGGGAAATGACTAAGAAGTAAGGATAGCCTCAAAAATTTGTGAGGCTCCTTATCTTTTCAAAACAGACATCATGAAAATATTTGAGAAATACGGGCAGATAGCTGAAAGCATCTAGCAGCATCTATTATCCTTGTTAGGATGGCATCCAGCAGCCATCGTCCTCACGTAGCCTCTGTAAGCCTTGTTTTCGCGGGGTCAGGCTTTCATTATACTAATATCAACACGCGCTGACTGTGAAATATTCATTAGCCAATTTTCCTGATTCTATCAAAATCTATTGATTTGGTTGCTTATAATATTGATGCCTTATTCAATAAACACATTAATTTGACCAACAAACCTCTCAAGTAGCTTTCAGTGATATTCTTGTCAAGATGATGGGTCACTTGTAAGTTATCCTTGTATGAGAATCCTGTGCTGTATAACGATGGTAGATGAAGTTACAAATCTAAAGCATAATGGGTGATAACACTTGAAAATGCAGATATGTCAGCAGCAAATACAAGTCTAATACCTCATTAAGAGCTCTGAAAGTTCTTTTACTCAGATCTAAACAGTTGGCAATATACTGGAAAAAATTAATGTAACCAATTTAAGACTAAAGTTGCTTGAATTTTATCAGATACTAATTGCGCTTAAGAGCATAAACAAATGTCGCTCGCATATCCAAACCAGCATTAAAAAGCTAGTCCATCCAAATATGTTATATGTATTTGTGTCTTGGCCTAGAGAGGTAAAACCAATTATTTTTTAATAGGTTTATTTGCTTACGTGGAGATGACTAGATGGTCATTTACAACTAAATGATCATTATATGACTCTGGAAGATTTGTAAACCAGTGAATTTCCCATGCCAGTGGAGAAATTGTCTTTCGATTTGTTTTATTAACTAAAACCCCTAATTTCTTTTATTTCAGATTGACCTTAGACGTTTCATATCTGTAAGGGGCATTTCAGCACTCGGGTCACAGCAACACCAAACATCTCCATAAACAGGACTACTGGCCACAACAGTCTTGCTCATCTCTCACTATACAGCTTAAGGAGCACATAAGGCGAGGAGATATCACAATTTCATTGTACTTAGTCTCATAAAAACATACATTAACGTACAGCATTCCATTGCTGGAAAGAGATATTCTAGAGGAAGCCTAAGGTGCTTTTCCACTTAGAAAAACATTTATTGCACCTTTTTAGTATGTTAAGTAAATAAACCTTGGCAGATCTGTCATTTTCTTCTTTCCTCTGAAGGTTTATTCACAGAAAAACCAAAGAAGCTTTGGTGTCACATGACAATTAAGAGTTAGGCAATTTTAAATTATTAAATAATTATTTATGTGAAGGCTTTGTGCATCAGTAGTACTAGGAATGATGTTTCTAATGCTGTATTTAGTTACAGAAGTCTTAAATTCAACAGAGGCAGAACACTTTTATCAACACTTATCAAGATGTAATATTGTGACCTTGCCAAATACACGTTTACAAACATTTTGGGGGGAAAAATTATCATTCTGAAGGGCTCAGTGAATTAAATTGTGGTACTGTGCTAGGATGCCACCTTTGCAATAGGTCAGTTAGTGAAAATTCATCCCTGCTAGATATTCCACGTGCAAATTTAGGTGGTATTGTGTTATTGGAAAGTGGAAGCGTTTAGGAGGAGCAGCAGCAATTCAGCCACGAAGCAGAAGACCCCAAAAAAAATCACAGAGCGGGGTCACCTCTTTGTGTGTGAAAGTCACCAACACTCTGCTGATCCTATAGCTCAAGAGTTCCAGACCTACACTGGTATTAATATCTGCACAAAAACTGTGTGGCAGGAGCTTTGTGGAATTGGTTTCCATGACCAAGGAACTGCCTGCAATCCCCACATCATTAAGTACAATGCCAAGCGTCGGATCGAGTGGAGTGACAAATCACGTTTCTCTTCTAATGGTAGAACACGGCTGGCTCTAAAATAAGTTAAGAATAGACAAAAACTATGGGCACATCGGGACCTTTTCCTACCATAGATTGCAGAGGATTTTTCTTTACATTTGTACTTATTTATTGTTTAAATTACTCTCCAATTTTGAAAATAACCATGAACCTTCTTTTCTGACAGACATGCACACAATAAATTAACAATCTAAAAGTAGATTGTGCAATTTCTTACAGACACATTTGTTATATTTTGCTACCACAGAAAATGTCATTCCTATACCAAGTCTTATAATTTTAAGCCGAGTGGGTTGAGTACCTAATACAAACCTTGTGTAGGAAAGGCTCTGAACGACTATTTTAAAAAACATAGTCCATTCTATCATACGTACCAGACGTGTGTCTTTTCAGACACTTAGCAACAAAATAACATGTGACAATTCCATATTCATCATGTTTGTTAGCATTTCTCAAGCACACAAAATGTTACAACTGTTTGTAATGTTGCTACTAGTGCTGTGACATGTATGGCATTTAATTGTCCAGTTTCTTCTTGGAGAAAGTTCGAGAAATCCTGTACTTCTGGACTGATCACCAGACCAAGGTTTAAATGAAATTTGAATGTTCTCTTTGGGATTGGTGTGTTGCATGATGCCTCATTCTAAAGGCTGCCATGAGTCTTAAGCATCGCTGATAGGTCAGACCCAAGCCGTGGCTGCTACGATAAAATTAAAATGAAAGAAAGACAATGGGGTTTCTCTTTAGCAGTCATAGAGAGTCTGAGAAAATGACAGTCACATTGCAGCTCTCCAAGCACATTCTGTTTTCATTAAATGATTAATTGAAACCCAATCAAGCAAAAGGCATAGAATTACTGAGGTGAAAAAGAATGTTTCTCCCTCACCAAGAACTCGGATTAAACCTATTCAACAATAATTATACAGGTATAAAAACCCTGTTCATTTAGCTGATTTGAATTGAAAAGAGGTGATTTCAAGGAACACTTGTGCCATTCTGTGCTCTTGGATTTTATTTTATTTATAATTTTTTTTTTTACATCGCTTTGGCTTTTGGCAATATTGTCTGTAAACATGGGCATGATTTCTAAAAATAATCATCTTAAACAGAGGTATTTTTACCTCGGGAACTAACCTAGGCCTGATTTCCAGCATTCTGGGAAACCAGGGGTGTGACAACCAAGAGCGGAGGCTGGACAGCAGGAAAACTGACCTCCAAGCAATGACAAGAGCAGGAATACAGCCAGAACAGGAACCGTGGGGATATACTGGAAACAGCCAGATCACGATCAAAACTCAAGGTCATCATGGAAAGCTAGGTCAACAACGAATATCAAAATGGTCAGGAGAAGCAAAACCATGGTCAAGAACAAGACAAGTCCGGAACTGCATAAATGAGTAGGGAACACCACAAAGGGCAACAAGGAAATTCAGGCCCACGGTTTAAATAATGATTACACCAGGCAATAGGATCAGGCTGAGGTCATGCGGCCTCGCAAAAATTTCCCAATTTTCATTGTGGAAAAGCGTGATGATGCTACGCGATGAACGTTCACAAGTGTTTTGTAGTGTGCATTTATGGTGAAAGTGCTGCCTTTGAGTGCTTCCATCACAGCAAGTAAGATAATAGATGTTCACACAGAGAGATAAGGAAAAAACTGATAAACCAGCTGAGCACTGCCTGCCCTTGCCTCTTGCCGGCTTGCATATCTGCATTTATGACAACTGCAAAGGCTTATTAGGATTTGTTTTATTTCTTGGACAGCAGTGCAACCTGATTACAACATTATAGAGATAGTTATTTACAGCTCAATTTAAAGAAATCACCTCTGTGCCCTCAGTCATTACAAGTGGGGTTTAATTTGGAAAATTAATTTTACTGAAGGAAAGTATAAGGCAGGTATGTCCTAAAATAGGGTGTGTTTATTGTCATGTTTATTTTTCTTTTCACAAGACATGCTTACTATTGTAAATGTTGTCTAAAACAACCAAGGTAGATGAATCTTGACTGAATATAATGAGTCATGTATGAGATAGAGATAGAGTATCCATGTCCTTGTACATCAGTAATGATAATAGGATTCTCTCTTAATCCAAATGCAATTTTTTCCCATTATTGTCCATCAGTCACATGGAAGAATGTTACTGCAAGTAATGAGTTGCAAATCCAGATAGATGAGAATCCAAAAGTGATGACTGAGATCCAATAAACCACTTAGCTGTTCACTCACCCAAATAGTAGCTAATTTATGTTCCTGTTCATATGGGGATAGATACTCAATATGTATTGTGCTTATTCGTAGAGTTGTTTTTCTTTACAAGATTTAGTCTTGTGAGGTTGTATTTCTGCATTGAGTCAATAACTGCTACATAGTTTCCAAAAAAGAAATGAAATCCTAAATTAAAGCCTGTTAATCCTACAATCCGCATAATCCTCAAACACAGATCAAATCATCCGAACCTTATAACCGATGTTATTCATTGAACCTTAAAGGTTTTTGACACAGTAACTTTATTATATGTCTCAAAGTGGATGTCCCATTGTCTGAGGAAATTATATATTTCTTTTACCACAGATAATTCAGCTGGCTGTTTAAGCACTACTTGAACATCTTCGTCAATCGAGAAAGGGGACCACTCTGAAAGAGCTAGAGTAAAAGTATAAAAAGTATTAAAAGTAAACTCTATACATATATGTGTGTGGATATCAGATAATACCTCTTTTTGGAATAGGATGCAGTACATAACCAATTATCTCAGGCCATGTTTAGCCTCTCATCTTTTTCTAGTAAAATAAGTCCCAATCGACATCATGTACCACTCTTTCAATAAAGTCTGCTTACTCCGGTGGCATTTGAGAGCAATTCGCTCTCTGACCATTCATGATAAGGTAGTGCAAAAAAGGTCTTTTTAATCACCTTCTGTCAGTGTTACAGTGGATGCTTTTTTGTAATCTATTTCAGGTCCAAAAAGTGGCTTTAAGAATGTCTTGTGTGTCATGGGGTCTGTTTGCCGAAGCCTTCCAGTGGTAGCAGTAGAAGAACATGACTTTGTGACGAGTGCCTTATATTTAATGCTGTGCGAGGAGATCTGTTTTGTAATTTCTTTCGCATTGTCTTTTTTACACTTTTTTGTTACGGCACATCTGGCCAAATGACTTCAGGGACAAAATGTAGAAAAAAAGCATTTGCAATTTTCTTTTGCCGAGCAATATGCTGAGATACCCTTCTGTGCATGATATATTCTTTTTTTATGCAGTGCTAGAAGACTTATCATCTTGCATTCTTTCTGCACTAAACTACGCTTGCCATCTGTTTACTTCTATATTCAAACTTTGTAAATCCTGTACCCTGCACCATAGTCTGTTATTATTTACATGTCCTTTTCAATTTAGTGCCATATGCAAACTTGAACATTTCACTTTCAGCTCCATCAAAAAAGCTGTTCTATAAAACCGTCCGTACAGCCCTGAGACAGCCATAACTCTTCTCATTTTTATTTCATATTTAGACTTAAAAAATAATGAAGCACAATGCGTAAAACTAAAGATTAAAAAGGTTTCTGAACAAGGCCGGGGTACTGGTCACATATGTATGCCCACACAAGCACTTTTTAAACTTTGTTTTAGTTAAAAGAGCTGTGATTTGACATAACAATGTCCAGAAGAACAAAACCGAAAGCTCTTTGGCCAAAAGAGGGAAAATATTTAATAGCTTCTCTGGGGAGTCAGTGCTGGCTCTGGCACATCTGTATCCAGACCCAGCAATGCTCATTTTATACAGATATTTTTCTTGGCTTCATTTGTTCAAAGCACAAACATGTATTTTCATTTAGAAAGACCTGAAATTTGTAATGATTATTGATTTTCTTTTTTGCTTTGCACCCCCTTTTTCAATTAGTGATAAGAAACCAGCATCTAACGATCTCCTGGATCATTACAAGTCATTTCATTTTCTAATGTCTTTAATGTGTCACTCAATAACATCACCTATTGGGAGGAATTGGTAAACTAATTACCATGGCGTCTTACGGGGACGAGTCAATTTTTTTTCTGTAGGTTTTCCTTCTTTTCTCGGTGAGTCACTTTCTCCTTTCTTTATGAACCTGAGGATAATCTTTCTGCAAGATCCATTCCTCAATTTTATTTCCCAGCCAGGATCCTAATTATTGAGATTATTATAATGTTAATATACCATCTCCTGTAGTTTTCTTATTAAATGGAGAGGTATTATGTGAATGCTGTGTGTATGTGGCTTTTGTCAGTGGCATTCTGTTGCATACTGAAACGCTGCAGGATTATCCGTGTGTGACCAGCCCAGAAAGTACTGTGTCCTTTTCCTTTTGCCTCGGGCATCGCTGCAGGCCGATTGTCTCTTTCTATCAGGAGAGGTTTTTGTTCCTCTAATATATAGTGTTTGGGCAGTTTTATGCCAATGCAATTTGATGGCAAAGATAGGTGTAGCTTTTTTTTTCTCTGTCTGATAGGTACAGTCCTATATTAGTACAGCAAATGCAGATGCCAAGGGAATGGACTTTAATGGAGACGACTTTGTGTTACTATAAGCCGAAAAGCAGGCGTGTTATATAAGAGATATCTGCCAGATGGAGTATAACGATTTAAACGGTTTTCCACCCAAGCTGCATTAATGGATTGGTGATTTAACAATAACACCTAATTTAATTGAATCCCACGCAATGCTCCCATGATGTACTAGAAGGATAGATCCCTAAAAGTGATGTCTATTTTTTAAATAGTCGTTGCCATTTACACATAGTCTAATCAGTAAAGGCATGTCCTGGGTGGTTGTCTTTAGCTTCTTCAACAGAACTGAAAATATGGCATGTGCTGGGATGCCAAAAATAATACTTATAATGCATTCCTGTTCAGATACCTATATGTCCCCTTGTATTAAAGGGAAGTAAGCTCTTTTTTCACAGATAGCTGAGAAAATTGTGTATTGATTATTTTTTCAGCTTATGATCTGTGTCCATGAGAATCTACCCTAGAACTCTTACATCTTGACCTGCCTGACGTAATTAGATTTTGATGGGAAAGCCGGACTTTGTTGTAGGACATTATCATGTGAGTCAGTTAGAAGGTTTAAACCTATGTGATGGGAAATGAAGACAAATCTTTACCCCCCCATACAAACAACTGAATCAACTGTTCCTTTAAAGCTAGTCTGTTATGCTTGATTGTTGTCAATTCCTAATCAAGCTGTGTTAATTGAACATCCCATGTGGAAGATCTAATTGAGGATTACATACTAATCAAGAATCCGGCAAATAATTTGCAATCTATTGGATCTGTGCCACCATTTGAATTGCATGAGTAAATATTTTATTATGTGAAAAATCCAAACTAGCTCTGTCATACATGACTGATGAGGAGGCAAGTCATTCTTCATCAACAACGCTGCTAAATGCACATACGAAATGACTCAAAACAATACTAGAAGAATTATAAAAGCCGTGGAGCATGTCCAAATCCTTTTGCCTTCATTCTGTAACAAAGTATTCAAAGAGTTTGCATTTTAAGACTATATAAATAGATATTCCCAAAACTGGCGCTGCTAGAGGAGTCTGTTTACAATCCTGAATGTTGTATATTAATTCAGTAAATCAGGAGATGATTTAATTATGGCTGCCATCCACTATGTGGTATTCCACATCTTTCTTTCCTTTTGTGCCATGTTACTGGTATGGACTGGTCATCTACTGTAGTACTTTTTATCCCAGACTCTGGTTTGTGTTAGCATTCTCTTTTTTGTATATGAACTTTCTGATGAGAAAGATGAACACTGGAATTACATGGATTATACAAAAGGTTTGATAGCCTAATTTATTGGCGAGCATTTTGTTTAACACCGTTGGATTGTCTGTTTAATTGCACAGCTAACACTCATCCTATGAGACTTTTATAATTAATAAGTGGGGTTTTTTTAAATCGAAAAAGTGTTTCCTTCCCTCTAATAACTGCCTGGGGTTGAAATGTGATTTGGATGTGGTTAAGTGATAGCTATTTAGTGAGTAGAAAGAGCTTTGTATGCTGGTATTCGGTGGTGGCAAACCTAATCCGTATTCTCCATGTAAAAGGTATATATGGATAAGAGAAGAGAGAGAACTTTTACATATAACCAGAATTAACCAGATTTAATAACATGGTATGTCAGCATGTTGTAAACTGTACATGATGTGCATTGGAATATTTTGAACATTGCATAAATGTTTAGAAAAGTTTAAAATAAATTCAAGTTCAAAGCAACCAATAATTCTACAGTGAGGGACTCATTTTAGGCTACAAAATTGTAACTACATCTTGATTTCGTCTTAAATAAGAACAAATGATCCATTTGAAACAGACAACAGACAATCATTAAAACTGTAAGTAAAAGGAACAGCTTTGTGGGATAGCTTTAGACAAGAAGGAAAAAGATGCAGACTAATTTCCATATTTTGTGAGTTAACGTAAGAAGAACCATAATTAACACTGTGTAAATGAAAATGAGGACTAAATTAGCAATATACTTGATGAACAATAATTAACAGATATTGTATTCAGTACTTCCTTTTTGAAGGATATATAAGAAATATCTGCATTATATATGTATGTATATCGATATATATATTGGTATGTGTAAAATTCTCCTTCAGGACTTGTATGAATAGACAAGTGTCTGCTAAACTGGAATTTTCTATACGCTTCATATGTGCTAACGTGGCAATAGCACCTGTAACAAACATGGTCTTCATAATTGGCTACCATGGGGTAGTTTTAAGTTACCTTAACAGGGCCAGTCACAATATTCTATCATCTAAACTTCCTAAAGAACCCATTCCTCATCTCAAACTTGTGCAGAGTATCTCAATTCCTCCAGGGAGAAAATGATTAAGGAAACAAGACAACACGGGGTTATAAAATAACTATGTGTAATATATCCATCCAAAAAATAGATGGCTGATATATGGAAAAGAATGAAAATTAACACAACGAGCTAACGTAAAGAAGAAGCTCTTAATATTTGTTATACGGCTTCGTCTGTGCCAGACGTTCAAAAGTTTTTTGGATAGTTTACAAAAAAAAAAAAATTACAGTACATTCATTTGACTTTTTGTGATTTCTTTTTTTTTAAACTACATTTGTCTCTCCAATTATCGCCTTGTAGATTTTCTTCACATCTGCCCCAAATCACTTTGAGCTCCTAATTTTGTGCCGGCAGAGTTTATCTTGTTACGTTATTGGAAGCTGATTCTTTGAGTTATTCACCCCTCTGATTTTCTTGCCTTGTTGGTTTCGTCAGTTTAATATTCAGTAACTCTGTTTTTCCCCCTCACAATATAGTTTTTTGTTACAGAAAAATGTTGCATCAGTCCAGGAACGTTAAGATAGAACCTTCTTGTCTGCTCTGGATTAAATGTGATTTATATCATAAATGTTTATCTGTTCTTTGGCATGACACAGGAAACACACGGCTATAATTATGTTTTATTCAAGAGACGGACACAGCGAGGAATTAATTCACCTCTTCACCTCTGGCACCTACCTGAAGCATAAGTACTGGGCATTCTGTTACACCGTTTGGACATCTGTCACTTAGGCCACTACTACTTCCAAATACCCCAAGCCTGGGGTGTCCTATCCATTAACATGGATGTAGTGCTTGCCTTGGAGCTTTGCTAGTGACACTACATTAGTATTAACCTACTGAGACTTTGGACACGAGTGAAGAGGTAAAGTAGGATTGTTATTAAATGAATGGCAAGATTTACCATATCCTGCTGAGGAGCACTGCGTAACGAGGCTCTCACCCCATTTTGCAGTTAGGACATCAGTAGCACCCTGCTCATCTTTGACCTCTGAGCTGACGGTTGACTCTGAACACATAGTAAAACATCCAATTTTTGACAGCCTACAGATTAATAGGGATCAAAAAACATCCAATTTATCGAGCTAAGGTCTAGGAATCTCCAGAGGAGCTGTCCAGCACGTGCTGTATCTGAATTCTTACAATTCATTATTACTCTTTTAAGGAGTGATGCGGTGGGCTCAGTTCTCTGGTTAAATTATATATCTTTTGAAACAGCAGGCAGAAAGACTATCATGTCGTATTTTACAGATGTCACTTATGGCAATCCCATTATAATATATCTACACTATTATACAGTACTGTCAATTCCTTCTAGATATTTCTACAGTTCAAATTCTTCAGTTTTTAAAATTTTGTATACAATAATACAATAGTTTTTGACAATAACTGCACGTGCATATCCCTGCACATTTTACATCTTGCATGTATATATATATATATATATATATATATATTATATATAAATATATATGTGCGTATATCGTATGTTATCTTAGTGATATTCATTGGGATATACGTACATTGATGTATTATGGACACATACTCGATGTCCTGGTTGCCATCTCCTTTGTGATCGGTGCAACAAAGGGGCAGCTTAATGTGTTTTTTTTTGTGCCGAAGCACAAGTAATTAACTTGGGTGAAAGCCCTCTTATCTTCTCAGAAGAAATGTAGCGGTATTAAGCATAAACTATTGCTAAAGCTTATCTGTACAACTTTGTGCTTCAAGAATTGGCTGCTTTAAAATCGTCAATCTGGAATCCTGGCTGAGATTATCACAAATAATCGCACTTCGTTCATCACAAATATTATTTATTTCTGCCTAGACTCTACATGCGCTAATTCCTGTTAAAGTCTCGACTATCTCCCCATACCTTCTCAATATGCTCTGATGTTTTTCAAGCTACTGGGGGATACGCCATACATGAGCGAATGCGTTAACATAAGTAACAGTGGAGGCATTTTCACTGGAAAGCTGCTGATTTAAAGCATAGAAAAGGCAGTTAAAATTTAAGGATCAACCTTAAAAGTGATTGCTTTGTTTGTATTTTCCTCCAGCATTCTGATTCTCCTTGGTGCTTTGGATGTTTCTGTTGAGACCGTTATGCTAAAGACCCACTGACACCCTAATAATCGGTGCCCCCTGTTGGCTGCTGACAGCCACTGCCATTTGAAACATCAATTTTTTTTGTTGTAACTACATATGTATAACTATTAATCTTGTTAAAATGTAGTCGCTGACAAATGTTATATACAAATTTAAGAGACAAAAGTTGTGATCATTGACACAGATAGTGCTAAACATTGTTTTGTATTTGCTAGAGTGATATATCCTTGAAACCTGAGATGCATCTCTGAACGAGTTAAAACATATAGCTGAAATTACCTATGTAATGATATATTGAAGTTGGGTACCAGTGTAGATGCAGCCCTGGATTATTAAAAAGCAGCCCTGTTACAAATATTTTTTCAGTCCTAATAAATATTGAAACACAAGAATTGCGCACAAAGGGCATATCGGATAAGAGCTTTTCAGAATACGGCTATTCAACATCTCTCCCAATAACAAGAATTGAGCAAAACCACAAGGCAATGATAAATAGAATTTATTAAACTGGATTTTAAAATGACCTTGTTTTACCAAGAGAAAGACTCTTTATATGGTGAGAAACCTTTATGAATTTACTTTAAAGTTTATTATGAGAATTGTTTGCCCAGATCAGGGCGGCATAACTCCCGTCCTCGAGGGCTTCAAGACAAACCAGGAGTTCTGTGTCTCTGCATGAAAACAAGTAGTTTCGGTTTTAGTTATATCTACCAATGCTCAAGCTTGGATATCCAAAAATATTGGTCTGTTTGTGGCCCTCAAGGACTGGAGTTGGGTAGCTCTGTCTTAGATTGTGAAATATACCTCGTGTTTGTGAATTGTACTGTGAGCATAGCACAAGACCTCCTTGAGTTTTTTAGGGTTGAGAGACAAAGAATGAGTTTTAGGGCTGAGTACCTTCTAGTGTTTAAGCGTACAAGGTGTCAGAGACCTTCAATTGGGGGATAGGATATACCGCATCTATTCAGATGGATATAAGGTTGCAGCTACTGGAAAATGCTGGAAATTTGCTTGAAGGCTGGTATTCAGTCTACCAGATTCTAGGTCCTGTATCCACTCAAGAAGCTGAGAGAAACATTATGGGCGATCTGTATCGTGTGTCCCTAGTGCAACACCAGTAAGTCAGTCAGTGCTTTTCCTGTGGCAGTGGCGATCTACAGTGAATGCTAACTCCAGACCCTGCACGTTTCCAGGAACCTTACCTGTGAGTGCTTCAGTTCTGACCCTAGATTCTATAGTTATGTAATTGATATACCGATTATAAAATGTTATCTATATGTATGGTTTGTGTACTTTATTGTTGAGAGAATTTTGTTTACCATCCTGCACAATTGAGGAGCAGGCCATGAGAGGTGTCTTGATAGACGCAGCTTTGCCTGTGGCAGACCGACACAATTGTTGAATAATAAAGATATCAATGATAAGAGTGTATATATCAGTCTTTGCTATATTCATATAGGCTTGGCGCTTTGAAGTCATGTTTAGCAATCTAGCAGTCAAGATAATCTATAATAGCAATTTTACTTGAGTTTTTTAATATCTATGTGTATATAGAAACAAACAGGAAGGGAGTAACGACAGAATCCATTTACCCAAAATGTTTTCAGAAAAGCATTGCAATTTCACCCCATCCACAGAAGAATGTCTTCTCCATTCCAAAAGTATTAAAAGTAAGTTATGATGTACACCAGAGGACAATTAAATTGCCTGTGTGAGAGCAGGACTCTGCATCAAACCTCCTCATGGTTTTTCTGCACGTATCGGGCATCCCAAAGCCTTCTCCTACACACTGTTCTGACTAGCTCTGTACAGCGGGAAAGGCTAACTCATGATTTCCCCCGTTAGTTATTTAATCATGAATGAGCACACAGTGTTAAAATGTGTGAAAAGCGTAAATACTCCTTGAGGCCTGAAAGGGTAAATACAATTATGTATTGTAATGAAACCTTCCCAAGATCTTTTCAACCAATGGTTCAAAGCACTCAGATATGCTTTTGGAGAGGCATAAACAATGCAAAAACCTATAATTGCAATGTCAGTCATGGCATCTATACTGAATACCAAACACAAAACCATACCTCACATGATTTATTTTCGTGGTGTGTTGGCTATAAAAAGAGTAAAGGAAGGGGAGAAGCTAAGACATACTGCAGGAATACAGTGTCCTCTACTGGGGAAAAAGACGGTGATATCTTACCTGCACAGAAGGAGCCTTGATGTCTCTTACTACAGAATCAGAATAGGGAAGATCAATCATTGTTAGAAATATCCCATTTTTCAAAACACGCATAAAAATAGTAGGAGTCAGAACACCATCCTGGAGAGATTGCTTTAGTGACTCCCAACATTTCCTCCCTGATTAATGACTCAATAGATATCACTTATATAATTCACTGTAAGTGATCTGAAAACGCTTTACCTCCTCATGCATACTGTCATTATTGAAAAGGACCAATTGAACCATTTGTCACAGCCAACTCTAAAAAGGACTGTAAGCAATAAATGTCCTTAATCATGTTTTTATCACAAGCTTGTCACATAGTGTCACGTGTCATTTCAAGATGTGACGTGCTGCATGCTCACAGTCAGGAAGACTATATAAAAATGTAGAGTTATCGGCCAGGAGGGGGAAAATGCAGGATTCAGCTTTGGAAATGAATATGAAATATCACATACACTTTCTGGCTAAGATGATACTGTATAAACACACAGATTTTCATCGCTAAGATCCAGAATACATCCAGATCTAATTCTACACCAATAACTCCTGTAACCACAACATTCAGGTAACAGGAGTGCTAGCGGTGAACATCAGTCAGTGGTAAAAGCCAACTTCCTTACTAGAAGTGAATGCAGTGTGAACCAGTAGAGTGGTTGCTGCCTATCTCTTTAGAACAGAACATTTCCACTGCTCTCTCTGTTGATCAGACCCATTTACCAAAGCTCGGGTCCTGCTTTAAGCTTTCAAAGCGCTTTACTTTCTCATAACTTATTCCTGTTTAGTTTTTTGTTTGTTTTTTCTTTTATATTTTAAATTAAACGCATATCGTGTATTATTTTACTAAAAACAACTAAGCTAAGTATACTTTTTCTTACAATATTTACTTCCCATCTGCTTCAAAATCATCTGTCTGCTACAGCAGTTTGATCCAGGGCAGGATACTGATCCTTTTTTATTCTATGATCACAGGTGCTTTGTTAAGAATTACATTCCCAAGTTAATTTTACTTGGTTATTACAGAATAGTTCCTAATTAACATCTGTAGTTGATACCAGCAGGTCTATATAATACTCTGGACTGGTACCAGTTTATGATTGAGCTGGTCAGGCTGGAGCTTATATTGAATATTTAGTGCTTGTACCAATATGACTCTAAGGTTGCACTTACTTTACGAGGGGAGACTTTTGGCTACACAGATCCCTTTTTGCGTTTCTCCTGTCAAAGCGATTTGGCAGACCGTATTAGACATCTGGCAGAGACACTCTGTCATACACCAGCCAAACTGCTGTCTGATTTTACTTATACACATGACTGGACAACCCTTCTAAGGATCAGCACGCCTGTCATCAAATACATTTTGACAAATAATCAAGCTAAGCATTTTGTTCACGGATCTTAATTAGGACAGACACAGGAAAGCATTTTATCAAGCTCTTGCTAAAAGATTTTGACAAAAAATATATTGAGAATAATTGCAATCAGCTAAATCAAAATAATTCCTGTGTTCCAAATATTGTAACAGCAGTCTGAGTCATTTAATGAATGTATATTAATAATCTTCTATTATTTAGAAGTCATCTGAGGGCCCTTGTATAATTAGACAACCAAGGAAGCTGAAGTGTAAAAAATTAGCACAGATGCATTGGTGAGTGTTTCATTTTGTGATTTCTATAACCTTTTGAGTGCATCTGTAAAGATCCAATGTCTTCAAGACATAAGCTTCACTGCTGTTAGTTCTAATATTAATGATCTGCAATTTATATAAAATGTGACACTAGAAAAAGAAATGTGTGCAGCTCACACCAGAGCCATCACATAGAATCGTATTCATAAACATCAACATTCCATTCAGAGGCCGTTTACAGTGAGAACCAATCAGCTGTCAGATTGGATTTGAGTGCTTCTACACAAACCAATCATTACTCTTTTGGGGAATTGTATATAGACCAAGCATTCTGTATGTAGCATGGCCGGGCTTTTAGGATTTTTGCTAAAAAGCCTTTAAAGGTAAAAAGGGAATATATAGAATATTTTTATTCCTAATCATTTTCTTTTCTTATATTTATACTCTGTCAATCATTACCTGAACATGGTAAGAATTTTTAATCTAATCCAGAAACATTGGATTGAAATGTTAAAGAAATTGAAAAAAAAATGAAAATATTTGTCTACCGGGCACTTCACCCATAAAATGTTTTAGTACTTAGTTAAGTTTTAATTCTGCTACAACTGTCATAATCCTTCTTGACAAAGAGTCTCAAAAATTGGTCTCCATTCTTTTACTGTGGTTGGTCGAATGCTTTGGCATTTCACAAAATGTTGGTTAAGAGGCCATTGTGCCGACTGCTGTAAAAGAACTAGAATGTAATCTGAGTATAAAATAACAACAACAAAAAGGTTTTACGTATCTTCCCAAATAGCAAAAGTTATTAATTTTAATACTTGCACTGCTTACTGTATAACGGAGTTGTTATTACCACATTATTTAAGCACTTCGAAATAATCACCAAACGCAGTTAATGGGGGATACATACAATACATGTTTTATTTTGTAAACATGGATTGTATGGTGATATATGCAGATTAGCCTTCTAATAGAGACTGTGATGGTAATTACTAAAATGCCTAAGTGCATTTCAAAACAATTTATTGTGCAATCGAATTCTGGCACGCAAGGACTAGCTTGCTATGCGTTACAGCAGGGAAAATGCTATACTGGATTCAAATGCCATGAGGGAGCCGAGACCATCGTTTCCAGCTGGCCGATCCACCTACATCCCTAAAGCGTTTTAGATAAAAAATAAAAGGTTCACTATTGAAATATCAGTGATATAATGCATGGCTAGATTTTAGTTACATGAGACATGCTACAGATATTGTACGCCTAGGATATCAGACGTTGTGCTTCACAGGTAAGTTATTGGCTGGAGGTATGGAAAGGCCGATTTGGAGTAAAAGGGGATCTCTTATAATTCTACAGTTATGTTGGGATATTCAGCAATCAGAATTTGATGCTGTAGACATCAATTCGTGTTGGCAATGGGTGCACCATTTTTTTCTCTATTGGTATCATGCTACCAAGCTGATATGTTAGATGTTTGTGTGTGTGTGTGTATTAAGTTAGACAGCTCTATTTTTCAGCTCTATTTAAATATAGTGGGCTGCTTATCCTCAGTTCATGGGTAATGATTAGTTTAGCTCAAAAGGACAATTGCAAAATGATGGCAGATAATTCTAAAGTAATAAAACAATTAATGTTGAGGTTGGTAGGAAATATATTTGCGTACTACATTTCTCAGAATCCCAAAGTAACTTCCGGGGATTTATTATGACCTTGGCTACAAAACACTTATAGAAGGGGCAACATCTGGGTGCCTGAAACAAAATTATATATGAAAAAAACTGAGCAAACCATTTACAAAATGGATATATTCATATGCACCGCCACATGCCTGCTTCGTATGGCTTCCCCTGCATCTACAGCAAATTCAGAGACAGGGTTCCCGAAGCTTCTTCAAAGTGCCCATCCAGCTACAAAGTAGCCGAGCAGAATAATTAATTTTCTGTAGATAAGAAGCAAATCAATGCAGTTCCAGTCTTTATGCTACTTTTGTTTGACTTGTCAGCTAATTTCAGCCTAAAATACCAGTTAAACCCTTTAGTTAAAGTACTGCCCATTATTCTGGCACTAAGGAGGCTGAGATTGCATTTGGATTAAACTTTAAAAAATCCACTTGTAAACTGCTTATTGTTTGTGTGGGTTGGAACGCTAATTAATCCTTAGCAACCTGCACTAAGTAAATTTCTCTGCGCTTTTAATAAATTCTGACCTGGCCTTTTAATACTGCCTTTATAGGGTGGATAATCCTATTTTCCTTAATGTTATGCCTAATTGGGATAGCCAAGCTGACAGATGTGCCAAGGCCAGAGATTCTTCCAGGCTTTTATCGTTACAATACTTTCCCCCCCCCCCTTGCATGTGCGCAGCCTTAATCGGAGAATGATAAGCAGGTTATTGTGATGTGATTTATCTTTATAGAAGATAACAGAAGGTTGCCACCAAATATGTAAAATCATTCCTGCTTCTGAATGTGTTTATAGAGAAGAAATTGTGAATATGGTTGGTCTACAAATGTTCCTTAAAGTCAAGAAGGCAGAAATGGTTTGTACCTGTAATGGTGGGTTAGTGACCTCATAGGTTCTCACAGGACGCTTTGTATATCTATGTGTTATGCTCTCGATATCTACCCAGTTATAATAAGCTGTCGAGCTCCTACCATAAAAGGGTTTATGTTTTTGTGTAAGGCCCCTAAATTTTACACATCTTTCTTCTGATCGGGTACACGGTCATGTTTACTGCGCTGCCCAAGATAAAACTTTTTCAGAACTAATCATATGTATTAATACGAGTTTAGATGGCTGTATTGCCAGCATGTACTCTTTACCTCCTGTTATCAAGTGATGTCATAGTATACTCTTTCAGAACATGCCATCGTATTATTCTAGATCTCCCGTGCTCTCATGTACACTTCTTACTATTCTCAGGACTCCAGTAACCAATCCTGCAATACAAATATTTTTACAGGTCATCTTTTACATTAATATGGCCATTAGTGGTGATGGATAGTAATACCATTTTCTAGCTGATGGGATCATCTTTCAGAAGAACAACCCCTGGTGTTCAGCTGCTGCTGACACAGAGAATGTTGTATTGTTGTTGTTTCCTCTGGAAGAATCTCTGTGAAAGTTGCATGTTGCAGACTTTGCTAATGGAGTAATTACATCATCTTGTCATCTCTTGTGTCTGCTGTTGAATGGTGTGAACCAGCCACGTCTGTTTACATGATGTGGAAAAATTACCTTTGTGATCCCACCTAAAGCTAATGCAAGATACTGGGAATGAAAGATGCCCCTTTATGCACTATTAAAAAGCTTCCTTTTTCACTGGGCTTATTATCCCCAAGGGGTAACTTATAATAGCAGGTACCCCAGCCAGCTTCACAAAAGAGTCCAAACTCCTATCTCATCAAATGCAGTGTTTGGGAGGTTAGACCTGATCTTCTTCCTTCACACATCTGGCCACGTACAAAACATTGTAATTTAATGTCATTACTGGCCCATATTAAAAATATGTACAGAGCACAACTGTCCAGTGTATTTTTTTCCTGTGGACTCACACTGCATTAAAATAACTATTTTTATACCAAGTTCTTTAGTTACATTACTGGCAAAAATCATTTCAATCCGGGTGAGCTGGCATTGTTGGGGGGCATGAGTCATTCCTAAAATCAGTCTCTCTGCAATGGGAGCCCCCACTGCTATGGGCTGAAGGCAAATCAAAAGCCACTCCTGACCTGAAATGACACTTGTTTTACTTAAGAAAATCTCAGAGCTGCTATCCAGGTGCAGCCCGGGGCTGTACAAGATGTCACCTCGGCTGTAGTTAGTGCATGAGTTCTTTTGCTACCTTTGGTGTGCTTGTTCTCTAGGCTTTGTTACTAATTCCTGTAACCAACGAATGACAGCTATGTGCATTACATTCGTCAGCACTACTGTTCTGCACTCATCGGCAATTATTCATATAACAGTAAATCTGCTGCAACCATGTCCATGATTACGCATACATTCCCTTTGCACATCAACTGCCATGGCTTTCCATTAATGCTCATTGATATGAGCAGATTCAAATATTTATAATCTGGATACGCTTTACTTTCCTAGGGATGGCTGAATAAGATCTGGACCGTTTGTTGAATCTTGTATTGTAGGAAGGATTGGGAAGGGCTGTCCAAATCTGATCTACATGCCCACAGTAAATCAGAATGTGTGCTTTAGAAATAGGGAAAGTTGTAAGAATTTTAGTTTTGCTTTTCATAAATCGGCTTTGGTCTCTTTAACCATCTGCACGCAGTTCCTTGTATCTTGCTTCCTTTCACAAATTTGGTTTTAAATACAAACCGTTACAATGAATCTAAAGTTACAATGTAATGGTTACAAAGTGCCTAAATCTTGACATAACTTATTGTACTGAGCATAAGGGGAGAAATAATTCAGAGCAGAACATGTATTAAAATGAAGGAGGGTTATGCAGTGGTGCTATTTAGCAAAGATAATTCTGTATAATGTTCTATGTAATGTTCTCCTGCCAGCCGTATTTACCACATAATGGGATGTATTTCGTTAAATCGAAGTTGAGCTGAAACACTTCATCTCATGCTCTGCAATGCAACGGTGGGCAGTTTCTTCTAATAGAAGGGCTATGCTGCCCCTCCATAATGTTCGTTCAATGGGTCAAGGGGTTTTTGGCTTGTAAAGGGTCATTATATAATTTAGCACCATTTTCCCAGATAGCATGACAAAGTAAATGACAGGTAAAGAAGCTGGTTTATTCGATTGCTAGCAAACACTAGTCAAACACAAGCCAAACTTTCCACATTGGAAATATGTAATGTAGTGAACATTTTCGTTTTATTCTACATCTCTATACAATCCATATTAAGAACAGAAAACAACATTTTCCGTATAGTTGTCCTATGAATTGTGTTACTAGAAAATATTTCTACGCGTTGACCCAACTTTTCAATAATAACTTTTGTTATAGATGGCTTATTCCGCATCCAAATATTTATTGTCTTAAGGAAATATGATGGTCTTTGTGAAGCAAATGGTTAAATATGTATCCTGGCCATAATTTTGAGATATCTAGGGGTCATGGCGATGAGGAGTTGGAATGGGTGAGCATAAACAAGGGGGTAGGAAAATGCGTTTATAATAAAAGGCTATAATGTGGTGCAGGAAAAAAAAATGGAAAAGCATTAGGGGGCATATAGCAGAAAGAGAAGGGACTAGAAAAAGGGGTATAGCGTATATACAGCGCGGTTATAAAACGTGAGTGATTGCTGGGGATAAGTTGCGCGAGATGCTGTAGGAGAAGCAAACTCTTTATCTATAAAAGCACTTTAGTATAAATAACCAGTGTGCATCTCAATGAATTAGTATAGTAATAATAAGGAAATGAATATGTATTCAAACTTCCAAAGGCTTATAGAAAATACTAATAAAGCTTGCATTATGATAAATTAATCCATGATTTTTATTAAACTGTGCCAGCTACTTTATGCAAACCCTTTCCCTGACAGTGTGCAGTGAGCTCATTAGGTGGTATTAAGTATTACTGTTTTACTGTGTCTCGGGGTTCTGTGAGGAAGATAGCGCTGATCTATAGCCGGAGCGTATGTTTCAGGGCCCTGATGTGGCTGCACCCCCTGTTATTAAGCCACTAGTGGCGCTATTTTAATGCTGAGGCTCCTTGTAATTAGCTTTGCCTGTTTCTTTTTATGAAGGTTGATGTTACTGCTCTGAGAATATGCCCAGGGTGTCTCTACTACCTGAATGTTTTAGCCGCTCTGTCTGCCCCAATAGTGGAGGCAAAAAGTAAATTGCGCAGGCACTGGTATATTTTCTGTGCTCTTAGAGCTTTTAAAATGAATAGCAAGGTCATCTGTAATAAGTACAAATATGGTGCTAATCTAGAAAGGTTTTCTGTCCATTTGTGTTTAGATGATCCTATTAGGTTTTATTTCCAACCATTTTTTAAAAATACCTTGCTAATTATATTTCCGAAAAATATTCCATTAGCAGAATTAGTAACTCTGTGTGCGGCTGCCGATCAGGTTTAAAGTGAACTTGAAGTTTAGTTCAATTTGTTTGTGAAATGACTACTGGAAATGTCTGAAATTCCATGTTATTTTTATGTGATTATTTTTAATAAATGCATGCGTATCTCTTTGTTAAAGTACACGCAGTAGCATGAAGTAGTAATTAGTTATATCCTGTCACCTCAGTGATCTTTTAAAGTGAATCGCTTTATATTATGCACGTTATATCTGCACGTTTAGGAATTTCTCGTTCATTTTGTTTGTTTCGTTGGGGGTCCCCCCTTGTTTTCAAAGATTCCAAGGACGGCACAAAGTATACATTCTACTGGCTGAAGGGCTCTTGCCCGGACTTAAAATAGTTTAAAGCAAGTGAGATGACAAGTTTCCATACCCCAGTCTCCAGAACTAGTTTCAAACAATCATCACAAGCATTAATAGATACTCTCTGTAGGCAGGCGGTTTAATAAATTTTAAAGGGTAAATTGTTCTGTAAAGAAGCCTTTGTTTACAGCAGCTGTTAGTAGCTAAAAGGGCAAAGCCAGATTCTGTTTTTTAATTGCGGACTGAATAAGAATCATAATAGCATAACCTAAATTGATCATTATCCACTCATACAAGCAGGGGAAGGAAAAAAAGGTCTAATTAAATTCAAGAGCTACTGATTGAATTGGAAAGGGTTTGATATTGGCAGGGTCCCGGAAACTGATATGATTATTTTAACAAACTGAGCTTTTACTTAACGTTATGTTCAGGTTGGAGAACCTAAGTAAAGCGGTCTTTAAACATCTGACATTTGTGATTTACCCGGCAGGGGCAAGTAGGGACGCCGCCATCTTTCGAAGCAGCAGGACTTGGGATTATAGTGTAAGGGTTTATTATAAAGTTTATTTTCTTCACTTTTCCTTGGGTTAGATGTATAGGATGGTGACTTTTAGGGATATGGTCCACATACCTTACATCACAGCAAATGTTTTGCCTTTGAATTGTGAATCCATTGAAGTATATCTCTGCACACATTCATATGACTTCACAATACAAGTTAAATCATAATGCAGACGATTACCTTCACAGAACTACATACCTTCGTTAAAATACGCCAGCCGATGATCAGCTAGAAGCAGTAAATGTTAGAATGCACAGCTGCAAATATCACCTGTGTGCAGGGATATGAGTAGTATTGCAGTAAATCCAGAAAAATAGGTAACCAGTAACCTCAGTAGAAAGTGCATTAAACATTGCAGACTTCAACTATCCACATTTTTCCTTGGAAATGCTGCATAAAAAAGGCTTTTGAAAGTTACCATCATCTCAATGAATATTACCCGCTGTGAATTTTTTCTCCAGAATGGAGCTTTAAATACCGCTTGTCAGTCGCTAAGCCTGGACAACGCTTGGAATGCTGAAATGTATTTTCTAAATGGAATAGCTGAATAATTCAACACATTTAACAGGAATTACGGGTCCATCTAACAACTGTAAAACGTGAATTACCATGAAGTGATGCACTTGTAGAGTTAAATTGAACACAATATAAAAAAAATAAAAATCAAGCAATACAATTTTTATTCCGGCATAAAATTCAATCTTTTTCTTCTGTTGAAGAAATATGTGAACAAATTACTTCCAACAGGGTTTTCAAATTTTATTTGAATGTGCCATAGAATAAAGTCTAGTTACCACAATAAGTCCTATCAGGTTTCTACTCCCGACTCAAATACAGGATTTCATTTAACATAAAGCTCATCAGTTATTGATTATTGATACACATTGAAAACAAATCTGATAAGTTATAATACATACGGCTGTGATAAGACTGTGGAGCTAGTAACCTGTACTGCATTGTTATGTTATCCTTCATATTATGGAGGTCCAATCCCATTGAGTTTCTGCTGTATAAAGTGTTTGGAGGGCTCTGTAAATCAGCAAGATTTCTTCCCCCATTAATATACACATTATTTAGCGCCAACTCAGCCTTTTTGGTTGGAGAAATCTGCCAGTGTTGGCCATTCATAATGAATAGTGATGTGAGGTGAAGAAACTACAGCTTTATGGGCCACAATGCAGACCTGGAAGCTGCAGTACAGAGGAAGAGACACTAGAGGGAGTATGACCCATTCAGGCTGCAGTCCCTGTATTAAAAGTTGTATGTATTTCTTATTGGTCAATTAGACTTTGCCAATGTGGAAATACTAATGGCGGCCAGGTCTATGATAAAGTGAGTGTTGTAAATAGAGAAAAATATACTTGGTGTAAATTATCTATGGTGTAAGGACATCTTAATTGTAACACATTCACCAGTTGATATATAGTTACTACATTTTAAACAGTAACAAAGGTATTTAACCCTAACCTTTGTCTTTGATAATCCTGTTTTTCTTTTGTCTTCTCTTTCTGGCATTCTTCATTTATATTGCATTGGAGGGTTGTATTTTTTAATTATTCTATTGAAATGTAGATAATTAGCCCATTAATTATTGGATTTTGTGGTTAAGCCCAGTTGATTCTGAATCCTTATTAACAAGTAGAACTGTCGGTTTAATAGTGTGCTATTCATGATTGTCTGCTGTTGAATTTTTCTTTGTGGTTTTTCTTTCCGTTGGTACTTTAGCATACAAGATTGCCCTACAATTTAAAATCCTGTTTTATTTAGGCCTGGATGGACATGTCAGATGTACTTAACTGCATAGCTATGATTTTGTTTTCAGAACAATAAAATAAAGTAGAGAGATCTGTAGGGATTCCTCGTGGATGTGTGTCAGTGACTTGCATCAACATAGAGGGGTTGTGGAGAAAAATAAATTAAAGCCACATCATGTACACACCATACCAGATGTTGACAGAAGCTGTGAGGCTTTCTGGGACCCGGCTGGGAGGAAAACCTTAACTTGTGGTTTTAACAGTGTCTGTTATTGCTGAAAACATATCAGACTTGATGAATTTCCTCTTACTTCTTTCCATCTGTTACTTTTTTATTACATCTCAGTGCAATAATAGCAAAAATATTAATACAAACAATTTGACAATGAATTATTTCCAGTGGTCATCGGATGACTAGCAGCTTCTGGCTAGTTTGGGGGGGGGGGGTTGGCAGGTAAAGCCAAGTGGCCTCAATCTTCCCATGGTCTCAATAACATGGGCACAACAGTTTAAGGTTTCTAATGGACCATGGTTCGCCATTCATCGTACGATAATTGATACCCGGAGACACTATCCCTGGAAACTAGTTAGTCACGAACCCGGCGTGAACATAAGGTTATGAAAGAAACTTTAATAAAACGTCACTCATGTTTAGTGGTTTTTCTAACAAATAAAGAAAAGAATTGAATAGAGCGAAGTAATGGATTTCTTTGTGTTCCGCTTTTAGTTTCATCAAGTAAAATAGAAGATAACCTTTAAATGTGGTTTAAAGTAGATTTTTCTTCAGTAAAAATGATTGCTAGTAATAGTTGTGCTGTTATTTCAACTCCATATTGAAAAAGTAAGAAAGTCTATAAAGATGATATGATACAGTGAATAAAAAATAGGTATTGTTTCATTGATGACAGCTTTATATTGAAAACATCAGGAGAATATTAATAATTTATTAAAGGTTGGAGACTCCAATAATTTATTTCACATCCAGCTTTTTGTTCTAAAACAAAGGACAACAAATAAAAATAGGATTTTGGGCTTTATATTATATTAATGGAGACCTTGTCGCCGTGAACTCAAGCAGCTCTGTTGATCTATAGGAACCAAACCACATGTTCATGCTGCTCTGCGTGTAACCTTAATCTTGGGCCTGTTCCTCATGTAAGAATCATCTGAACAGCTATACTGTGACTTTATGAAACATGTAGAGAAAGACACGCAGAGAAACAGTGCAACAAATCTGTTGGATTTTTAAAGAGAAATGATATAGGTTCAGGAGATTGAATTTCTCATCCACGCTTCAATGTATAAAACTGGACTATCTCTGACCTTGTGAGGACCTCACGTGTTCCCGTACCAGGCTTGACATTTAGAGCTCTGTACTGCAAGAATAATCTCGTGGAACAACTCTTTTTTCAGAAGAAGCAGGAATTAACTCACCTTCCCTCTGCACATAAAAAGCATTCCTCTTCCAAGTATGACAGTGCTTTAAATAATCTCCATCTTAATGAAACTAGAGGTCACAATGTCCACAGGAACAGTTAAAACATAAGTTAATGCCTGCGAATAGGTGTTTCACTCTTCCATAATTCTTGCCAGTATAAATATCTCTTGACTTTTTCATTGTTTGAATAAATGACTACAAGGCAAGGGCTTCCAAAAGGGTGCAGATTAAAGTGCCCTTTATTGTTAAAACCATAATTAAATAATACTTGGATTTATTTTCGTTCTCTTCGGGGAACTTGTTCTGGAGAAATTAGAATCTCAAATGACAGAGGTAGAAAGTCATTCAGTTAATCTGACTTTTTAATTATCACAGCTAGGTTAACCATTATGACTTATTTCAGAACAGTGATGTAACACAGATCAAGTGTTTGCGACCCCCATTATTTCCCAAGCATTTAAATTCACTTTACTACCCCGGGTATAACATACTCCTTTTTACCCCCCATCTTTATTCCCTTCCTGTGTACCAGTCTTAAAAGCTGGGAGGCAGCGCCATCTTACTGGCGGTAAATTGGCAACATAGTTTTGTTTGCACTGTCCCTGTTTCATTTAGCCTGGAGGTAGGGAAATCCATGATATGATGCTATATGTCAAAAGGTTTATGTATACATAGCATGCAGGAACATGGAGAGACCAGACATGGGTCCATAGCCTATAGTACAGTCTGTTATTGATTATACCACTGTTACCCCAATGTTTATGATCTCCGTAAACATAGAACCGCAAATCATAGTGACAAGCGGGAGAAGTTTTATTTCAGGAATTTACCTATTTGTCACTTTGCGATAAGAAAATATTTATTGGAAGCAGCATGATGTTACAGCAAGGCTGGCATCTGAAATATCGTATCTACTTGATAACGTTTCTTTATGAAAAACTATTAGTGTGCATCATAAGTTGTGATTTAATGGAGCTGTAAACCTGTTTCAAACACTGTTGTAATGAGCACAGACCAAGGCTGAGCTTTATCTGTGGGAGTTAAAAACATGATGTAGAGATTGAGAATATGAAGAGTTTGCTATTAAATACATGACGGTTTGTAGAAACACTAAGCTCTGGTCACTCAACAGTAACAGCAAGGTCTATCATGGCAGACATAATAATTCTGCATAAAGGTCCAGAATTATGCGACCAATTCTGTTGCTTAAATAAAGCTTTTCTTAAGTGGACCCATGAGTGATGTTGGTCTTGCCTTTTTATTTATATATAATCTCCATGTCACTTGCCAATGATGGGTAAAAAAAATATATATATTTATAATATAGATTTTTTTTACCCATCATTGGCAAGTAAACTAGTAGAAAGTTTGCCTGTGCATTAAGAATGTGATGTCAGTCTTTTTGAATTCTAGATGTCCTGTCTCTATGGGGCTGTGTGTGAGAGTGAAGTACCATTTGTTTGGCTGGCTACATAATGCATGATAATAAACAATTCGCCTGCCGTATGCTGCCGGGCTAAAGATCGGATTTTCCATGCCGAATGTTCTGTGTCTGTAAACTTTGGGGAGAGTGCGCTGAGATATCCGTGAAGAGGTCCCAGGATAATGTAATATTAATGAGAAACGCTGTCTCTGTAAACATGCATTAAAAGACATTGTATTGAACTAACCATGTACACACTTAATATGAAAAGAGCAGAGTGAATGCTCAGGGTACCCATAGTGCTCCCCTTCTCACTGCTTGCCTTTGTTACTAGGATTATTTATTTAAAAATAAGTCACTAGAACCTGATATGGGTTTTCTCTAACAAATATTATCCTGAAGTGGCATGAGGTGGGTAGAAAATCCTCAATGGAAATGGTGCTCTGCCTTCCTTCCCCCACGCCTCTCAGTGACACCCGCTAATAACCTATTGATTATTTTGTGAAGGAGAGGTCATAATCTAATTATACTTTAGAATCCAACTCCATTAAGTTAGAACCATTAGAAACTGACAAAGACTTGGTGAGTGTGCAGCAAAAAAAAAACTTTCTGTATGCTTGCTGGCCATGATTGACAAATAAGAAATAATTTAGATATATTTCTGATACAAAGATAATTTAAAAGCACAAAAGTTATACATCCTCTTTCAGATGTTCCATTAAGCCTCATATAATCATATTGTCATGATTAGGTCACAGCAATGAAATACTGAGCTCTACTAATCTGGAATGGACAGGTTTACTGTGATCACTCCTATCTCCTCTCAGATTTCATGTTGCTACTCAATTTAAAACTTCTTAAAATATGCCATGTGGAGTGCCCAGTGAAAACTGCTCCATGGAGAGAATGGAGGGAACATCTTTGCCCATTTCAACCAGAGCATTGGCCAGCAGGATCCCACAAATATGCCCAGGTCGGTCTACTCTGTAGTGCATTTTGCACATGCCCTCAACAACTTTTTAACCCTATGCATGTTCCATATGGATGATCATGACGTGCGCCATTGATGTGTTTTAACAATCCATCTTTGAGCTGACATCTGGGGGCAATGTTCTCTCTCTAGGGGCTGGTGCGTAAAGGCAACAAACCCCAGAGTCATGTTCCACAACTAGTTACAGGCTGTTTTATCTACAGTGATGCAGTGAAGCATTGTTACTGGCCGATTCTGAATATTATCATAAAAATGACAGATAGCAGAGTATTAAACTGCTAAGAGAGTATAAACATTTGGGCTGTCCTATAAATATACTGTGGGTGGACGCGCTCCCATAGATAGTAATCAGAATTTTTTTCCACCACTCGGAGCCATGGCTGGATAAGCATTTGTGATTTTCGTACAGTATAAGCTTGTTTGGAAAATACATTAAATGTTGGGAATAGTTTAGATGCCTTTATTATAGGTGAAATATGTAACCTGTTTGCCAATTGCCTGGCGGAATGCAATTACATTAACAAAGATTTGACAAAATGAATGCAGGGTACAGCTATTTTCCATAGTAATAGAATACATTAGCCTGAGAAAAACACACAGATAAAGGTATAAATATCAGAATACAATGCAATGTGTATTTTAACCATGTGCTCACTCTTCCTTTGTGGCCTGTAGAATCATTTGATGTGTGTGGGAAATATAATTGTATAAGTGATAGTTGGAACCTAGAATCATTGAGTGACAGTTGGGATCTAGATCTAGTACCATTTGAGTGACACTTGGGATCTAGTACTCTTTTAAGTGACAGTTGAAATTTGTTGCATACATGAAGGTGAATACAATACATTATTAAATCCAAAATAAACATCAGCCTTTGTTTTCTATTAAACTCACAGAATGAAGCAAGCAGGTGGAGGGGCATATCTTCTGTGCTTTATAAACAAAGATGTTGAGCCCCTTGCAGCTCTCCATCCTCTTTTAATACTTTGCATTTTTAGACACAAACATATTTCATATATTGCAGCTTTCTTTAGTTATATTTGTTCTTAAACTGGCTGATTTCTTCATGGAATTGGCTCATCCCATTGGCCAACTCCTTGGCCAAGGAGTTGCAGATTCAGCCTACCACATATGGGATGTGTTAATGTAATGTTACATGGTATGTGGAGTCATACATGTGACTGCCTGCTATTTATTGCGGCTATCGTACAATCTGACACTTGTATCTACTGGTTTACAGGAATGGAGTCCTCCCGCACTCAAACTAATAACTCTATTCTCTCTAATAAAACTTTTTTATTTCACAATAACTAATATCAGAGTTCACGCTCACAGTTATGTTTTGTATTATGTGGACAGGTATTTCATCTGGAAAACCTCTTTACTCCTGCTTGGTTAAATAAGACTTCTCTTGCTTTACTGTATGGAAGTGCAGCAGACAGACTCTTTTATTTATTAGCCTTTCTAAAGAGTGAGTCGATAAGCATTTATTATGCCCCAGGATGCAATGAATCTGTATTGGACAGCACTGTGAAGATGCACCTAAAGAGCTACATCAATCTTCCATATTCTCATATGCAAATCTGTTTACCGGAGCCACACAATGTTCAACTGTCATGGCGACTGTGTGTATAGGTACAGTATAATATATGCAGCTAAACAAGTAACACAGACAGTCACCATGACAGTTAAGCATTGTGTAGCTATTGTAACTCCATTTCACCAGTGACCCAATATTGTAAGATAAGGTAAAGGCTGACATGACACAGTAGACCTCCCACAGCTGTCTGGGATGGGTGTGAAGTTTCTATTGCCCTGACAGTGCTGTCCTGCATGGAGCCACCCTGTTCAGTCTGACCTTGCTCCTCGATAGAGGCTGACTAAAGCTGGGCCTGACATCATCAGCCTATGTTCCTCCCGTCTGGTTCTGTTGAGAAAGAGGGAAAGCATTTAGCACTTGTCGCTGGTAAGAGGGGTTGGTCGGGGAGGTGTGGAAAATGGTGGTACATGCTACCGCCCATTTTCTAGGAGAATGGGAAAGCAGTGAAATTTAGGGGATGGGGTACGTATGGGTAGGGGAGGACATGCAGATAAATTCAAGCCAGATGAATGGCTTGCCATCCCTAAAACCTGCATGACCTGGCCCCAGGACCACAGGTAATGTGGGTTAAGTTTATGAGGAAGGAAGGAGACTGAAGGAAGATGAAGAGCAGGGAGTTAGACAGCACACCCTGGATGGCGTTTGTTCCCTGTAGAGAAAACAGACTGGGTACCATTTTAGGAGTAACTGGGGGAAAAGCACCTTACTGGCAGTCAGTCGCTAGTTTCTGAGCTGCACCACTTAGACTTCACATACACACACATGAATGATTCTACATGAAAAAGGCATTTTGGAAAACTTTAGTTATATATGAAAATGTGTTCATTACTCAGCAGGCTTATGTGAGCAGTTTTCTTGTACACTTACGCAGCGGCAAGTTAGGGCTCAGTAAGTGCTCATTGTGATTAGATTCCGTTTTTACCCATGACTGGCATGATGTGGACCACAGCCAGTCATGGCATCACAAAATCATTTAATAATGTACAAATGGCGTTTATTTCTTCAGTCAAAGATGATTTCTTTTCACATCAAAGAAAAAGATGTAACGTTACATAAGCTTTTAGACCTCAGAGGTCTTATTTCCAGAATCCATTATTTCTCAAGTTTTATATATATTGTAAAAAGTTAGATTTAAGACAGAACTTCCACCTATATTGTAACCAATCCCCTGAGGTTTTTTCTCTGTTCTGTTTCATTCATAAGTTAAATCTTAATAAAGCAAAAGACTTAGTAACCATTAGCTAAATGTATGTGAGACTCGAATAAGAATCTATAAGAATCAAGATAGATCCTCCAGTGAATTATCAAATGCCAAACAAGCGAGAGAAGCAGTTTTTTGCAGCAGTGGGATTAAGAAAATCCATTTTCAATGATGAAGGTAAAAAATGTAATTTCAAGTTCTAAAAAGCACTTTATTTTTCAATTAAATTCAGTTGTAATATTCTCCACTATATTAAAAAATGCAGTCCCTAAGCACTTGCCTATCACTCAGAAAATTAGCTGTCAGACATCATTAGGTTAATTTAGTGTAATGTTCCACGTGACGTGTGGGTATGTTATGAACAACGAAGGCAGACGTATGAGCGAGTGACCTTCGTGCTGTATTACTGGGCTATGTCCATGACGTCAGATGAAAGGGAAAATTCTCTTCACATTTTCCTGGTAGCCATTTTTCACCCTGATAACTGTAGAGGTTCTGTCATATGGCAGAAATATCTGTCTGTATCCGTGTCCTACTGTCATCTGTGATCAGGCTGCACTCAAGAACCTTTGTAATACATGTTTCATGTTCCACAACCCCTTATTGTATGTAATGTGCCATGTCTCCTTTAAATGCTATGGGCAATAAATATAATAGGAAAAGTTGTATTTGTAAAAAGATCGACTCATTTTAGTTTATTTCTCAGCATTACCAGTCCCCTCTATGTGTTTAGTGGAAAACCCTGATTTGTGGTTTACAGACACATGGCCGCTGCGCGTCTCTTAGTGGTAATGTGCGGCCCGGACGTATTTGTCTTGTTGAAACTAGCTTTTTTAATTTAAATGTTAATGTACTTTTGAAGTGCATCAACTATTTAGTTCCAAAATAAATCCAGTATTACACCAAACTATGAAATTGTATTAAAGTTACACGAATGTGCATCTTCGAGTTTCGGAAACCTTGAGGGACAAGCAAAGGCCGTAGAAGCGGGAGGCAAAGGGAATATTCAATTTAAGAAAAAAGAATCTGCAAATATATCGAGTTGTTATTACCGAAGCGTTCTATAGACATTGGGAAGATATGGTAGCTGCAATTTGCATGCATATTTCCTGCGAGGATCCGTCGTGATTATTTTCCAGAGAACAATATGCAGGAGGAGAATTGGCAAAGCAATTTACGTGTGAAACCTGGAGGAATTCTCCCTTATTTTTGCTCAGCATCATTGTTTTTCTTCACATTTCCCAGCATTGTAACATGTTAATTTCAATCACCGCACATCAAGGGCAGAATGTACTGTCTACATTGAGCTAGGCTGAGACATCTGCATTTCCATCTATTTTTTAATGTTAGCAGGAGTAATAACCTCCGAGAAGCCTCTTTGCAGAAAACAGGATCATTTGCTGTTTTTTTTTTCTTCTTCTAACGTCAGGGTGACTCCAAACTGGAAAATAATTTCCTTGGTGTTAAAGTGACAGAAGATGCCCCAGAGGATTTCTGCTCCGAATGATCCTTTTCCTGAGAAAATAAATGCACTTATGGTATCTATATATTTAGTGTAATACTGCCATGTGCCTCGGACTGGGTCAAGAGGGTCTGTACCTGATTACCCTGTTGCAACGGGAATGCCCCCATGTTTAGTGTAGAAAGTACAATTGTATCTGTCCTATTCAGTCTCATTTTAAGACCAGTTCCTTTGCTAAGCTGTGGCCAGTCCCACGCCGCTCATTCGTAAACAAGATGGAGATGGTAGATAAACAGTTTGCTTTTGCAATTCTTGGCTGGTAAGTGTGCTAGAATCACCTGTTCCAAATCAGAAATTAGGCTGTTCCAAGCTGTAAGCCAACATTTATAAAGTAAAAGTGTATAGTAGTTACACATTTCTTGCACCAAACATGCATCTATCAAGTTCGGATCCCGCTGTATGAATATCGTGCTAAAATTTTGAATATGGAGGTTACGTATCCTCTATAGTCGTTTTGATGATTTGGAATAAAATGCCCCAGTTAGGGGTAATGCCACGTTTAATAAGGGAATAGTGCTAATAGAAAGGGGAACATAACTATAATGCTTGTTGTATATTCCCCACACTTGTAAAATACACACATGGAGGTGGTCTATATATGTTTCTGAGATACCTGCCAGCGGCTGAATTATGGGGCAATTTGCAATTCATATTGAAGCTGTGGTTACAGTATTTACTGGGTCAGTATAATGCAGATTTGGAAATAAAATATTTTAACATACAGTGTAATTCCACCAATATCTGTTCTCTCGATCTGCCTCATAAGGTCTTTTCTGTGCAGCCTGCTACTAATGGCATTGTAAGACTTTAAAGGAGTAGTTTATAGGGGCTAATGACCGCAGCTTCAGAGAGCAGAGGGAAAGACGGATCTTCTCTGTAAAGGACATTTACACGGCAGTCATTTAACCTAATGATTTTTTGCCGAGTCCTCTCCTTGTTGTGTTCTTGTAGTCTGGCAGATCTGTGACTATTGTAACAAGTCTCAGCGTGTAGGTTCAGCATCAGAAAGTCACATTTTGTGACAATGTTTCTCTCAAGCATCTTCCTTAATCCTCACACAGACTAACTGCCTAGATCTCCAGTTAAAAAGACCTGACCTGTGTATACACACACATATCTTTCAATTAGCTTCCTGTATGTCTTCATGGTGCCCAGCAGGCAACGGTGCCGGGCCTGCACAGCCAGAATGACCACGTGCTCTCTGACAGGTTGTGCTGTCATTTGGAGAGCACAATTACAAGTCATTAGTGCTCTGTGATAGAATTCTCTGCTTCAGTAATTCTGTCCACTAACGCATGCTAAATCTCCGCTCTTATTTGCTCTGCAATTTTAATGAAGTGCAAGTTCAATTTGCATTCAGATTGATTTTATTTTGGTAAATGTTTTATTTCAGATTATCTCAGGATAATTACAATACACCTATCATTCATCGAATGCAAAAAATCTGACCTTGCTCATTTATGTAAGATGAGCCTGGTGTGGCTTACCCGACACTGTCTAAGGAATTCCAGAAATGGCAGCTAGAAACGACTAGGGGCGACGGTGGGAGTGATCTGCTTCTGGTAAACTGCCATCTCTTATCCTCATTATCACTAGTGTGCACAAGAGTGAGTGTGTGCATACAAATAAACATACGTATCTCTTGTTGAACAAATATCAATATTAAAGAGTAGTATGTTAAAACATTTTTCACTGCTGTTATTCACTCGTGTTTACATCTCTTTATCTTTGCAAACCTTATATTTAGCATGTGTCACTGCAGGGAGTACAACATGAAGTTGCTTGTATAGTGTCTTATACAGCCCGCCATTGAAGAATGCATGTAAAAGAACTTCAGAGCTTGGGGGCAGGAAGGAAAGTGAATACATAGGAGGGGGGATTCCGATAAATCCTTTCCAGCATTTATACTATAAAAAGTAGTTAATCTAAGGATGGTACTCTTATTAAAGAGCATACGATGGATGGAGTGTCCCCTTAAACAGCTGCTGCATGGTTGAGCTCATTTGAAAATTTTGAGCTACTTCGAATGTGCGCTCAGCGAGGAGGGATGTCTATTGAGTGTGGCCTGTGCATTGGAATTTGGCTTATAACTCATCCCCAATAGGGCCTCACAAAACGTCCACGTTCCCCAAGTAAACATGTATATTACAAATTCTTAATGAGAAAAATTAAGACTAACACAAGTGCAGATCATATCATTTTCTGCAGAGAGCAAGAGAGTTTTACATTTCCAAGATTGAGATAACAATTTAATTATGCAGTGAAAAATACAGCCCCTCGTAATTAGATATTGGATTTCAGATCCTAACAACTTCAACTGACCAACCTTTAATATATGGATCAAATGCTTACAGCACATGTTACTAGCGGAGTAAACAGTTCATAAAACTAGTTTTAGCAACATGCAGACACATCATTTCTTGTAGAATATGTCGGCCTTCTCCAACTAGTGCATGTTTTTCTCACTTCACTACAAGCTATATTTGTGTTCTCTAGAGGCTTTTGCATTTGAATGTCCTATGTACATGTGCATCTCAGTGTGATGATGATTATCATCACGTTCTTCTCCCACTTGCTGTACACGTGTCAGTGATTGCTAGCACTGACCTGTCTGAGCGAGACTGTTCTCTTGCCCATAAGAAACTTGTGTCTTCAATGTGTTGACTTAGGGTGTCAGATTCTGATCTATGTGTACACATAAGAGCCAGTATCTGACTGCCGAATTGTATTGTACACTATTTTTCTTTAGCAGCGCGCCGTGTCACTGGAAATTACATTTTCTTTGGATCTAAACAACCCAGTAGTCACATGGTCAGACAGTAACCGATAACACAACATGTTCTCATTCGGTCTTTACTACAGAGGTGGAGAGAAATTAACACAAAGCCTCTGATGTTATATAAAGTTACACTTTGTTTCCTGTAACGTCCACCTTTCCAGGGTCCACTCACAACCTCCCTGTGCTGTATACACATCAAGACTAGTTACCACACACTGACCTGTGGCCTGGCGTAAAAAGCTGTAACATCAGGGAAGATGAAACATTAAGCTGACTGCCAGCTCTGTGTCCCTGTGCATCTCACTAATAGATATCAAACCAATTAATCAAAGCAATATAATAAATCCCATCTACAAAAATGTTATTTCTACATCAAACAGGATAAAACATACAGATTATGCAGGTCCTTGATGAAAGCCAACAGTAACAATAAAACAAACTATTCTGGTCAGCGTCTTTGAACAGCCTTACACATAACATGTTTTCCTAAACACAAACCTGAAAGGTTCAGAAGAACATCTTTATAATTGATGACCATCAGAAATATGTATTGTGTCTATTCAGTATTTCAATGCAACCCACCCTGTGTGCACACAAGGACAGTCTCTAGCAAGCTTTTAAAGATTTAGATGCCGGTTATTGTGTAATATACCCCTGTTATATCACACACATAGTTAACTTGGGGCTTTTAAACTAAACTTCAGCTTTCTCCATTAAACATTCATCTGGATTAATCATAACTATATCTATATTTGTTCCTAAAGCTAGAGGGAAATTGAAATGTTGGGGTTTGCAAGGCTATGCAGAGGGGGTACAGGCTTTTCCTGGCACCAGATATGTATAATATATATATTTAAATCTCCCTTTACCGGATAACTGCTTCAATTAGTGTAATTTTCTGTCAAAGCACAACGCAAGCCTTAATAGCACGTCATGCTGGACATTTTTATTCACGCAATTCTTGATGTGCTCGCAGTGCGGCTATAGGCCATCCTGTGATGGGCGATTGTAATAAATGCATTTTCTGTAAAAAGAACCCCTGCCCTGAAGGATATGACTTTCCTCACTGGTTTTAGATGTCTTAGTGATTATATTCAAATTGTTAATGTCCAACGTGTGTGTTGAACTTGTCTCTCTACCCTCAAAAGGGCACATGTCCAAGAACTTACACATGTCCCTAAAATGAATGTGTGTCCCTGGGCTATTAACTGGTAGACAGCGAATTTGATCTAGAGGAGCCTAACCTAGGCCTGTTTTTGGTTTTAGCCACAGTATATAGCGCACAGTCCCACCATGGTTCATGGCCACAGCATACAGGTAAAGCAGTCAATGTTACACAATGATATTCAGCCTGCCTATATGTACTCTTGCCCAAAGGTTCCTCCACTGACGCAGGGAATGGCAGACATTTAAGTTATAGAGGGTCTGACCAATAAACAGAAAAGATAAAAATACTTTTTTTATGGCAGAATAAGAGGCATTCCCTAAAGAGAAATGTCTTCAGAAGAATACCTTAAACACCTGTCTGGTCCATGTAGCTGTTAACAATGATTATAAAGTGGTGTTCAAACACTTCAGATAAGAAAGCCTCTGCAGAATTCTAATACTGTTATTTTTAGAATGATAAAAGATGTTAGGATGGCCCGTGACAATTATTTGCAAAGTCTTTCCACGTCTTCATTTTCATCTTGATACAGTCATAAAAGATACTAAAGAAGCAAGCAGCAAACTATTATGTTTCTAGAAGGCCCTGGCATTGAACTAACTGGTTGATGTGTCAATCCATATAGCACAAGGTCAGGGCTGATCTTTCTGTGGTGGGGCAGTCCTACATGTTACATGACTTAGTTTGCAGCTAATTTTTTAAAGGTTAAAGGTTTCGCTGCCTTCCCTTTTGAAGACCTTTTTTAAAATATAAATCCTTAAATATATGTGAAAAAACCTACAATATATTGAAGTCAAGCTCCACAGACGAGTAAATAGAAAGAAGTTTGGAAGAATGTTTTCCCTTGTACTTGCAACCAAGTGTGTACAGGAGTGGGCACAGAGCCATTTGCCTAGACACCTAGAGGCCTCCTGGCAGCCCTGTTCCATACAAAATACTCCTTAGGAGTCATTACTAGTAATATTACAGATACTCCAAGATGTGTCTCATAATATTCCTTCAAGTAGAAGCTAAAAAATGAATTTGTGAGCCTCTTGAAGTAAACCACACCCTGACCCAACTCCTGCATGCCATTTACAAATAATGAATGTATTATATATATATATATATATATATATATATATATACTTAGACTAGCCTTTTGTGCAGTTTATAAGCTACTGATAAATAAAGTGCAGTACATACAACATGAAGTCAGAGCTGTGATATCACATTATACTATCCAAGCTAAATGACCACATGTGAGCACCAAACCGTGGCAATGACAGGTGCAGCTTGCAGGCCCATTCACTTCCCAGGTAAAACCTTCCTGCTTTGTTGGAAAAGCCAAATCAGTATCCCAATGGCTTTATTCATCCTGTGGCTATCCTACCAGGTATCTGAGTTTATTTTAATAAGCTTATTGTCTGGTGATGCCTCGATCTTTACAGAGAAAGCATCTTAAACGCCATTTACTGCTTAAAATGCAGAGCAGAGTGCATGTGCAGTACTCGCTCTGATACAGGCCAAGAGCAGCCAGTAACAGCAGACAAGTCAGGAGCAACGATGCTTGAAGTTGAGGCTGTCCTTTGTTGTGACCTTCACTTGCTGGCTGATTAAGAAAGTTTCATTAGTATTGTTATGTTTAAATGAGATCTCTCAAAGACGGATACACCCAAAAGGACTGTTTCCTCTTGTGCTTAAATGGGGTTTAAATTGATTGATTTAGTAGAAAATGCAATGGAGGAAATTTCAGGATAGAATAAGTATTGTTACGTGGAATAAACATCCTGACTTGTAAGAGGCCAAAGCAGGAAGTAACACATCAAGCAGCAGGCTGTTAAGGGGCATATGTAGCTACACATGTCTGCTTTTGAAATATACATCATGGAACATTGATTCAGAGGCAGTCTAACATGCTAGACAGGCAGGTTAGAAACACCACCCAAATACAATGCTGAGTTTCTTGCCTGTCCGCCATTCAAAGTACAAATACCTGATATTGCTGTATTGTAGCTGAGTTCACCTCCAGTCTTCAAGGGCCACATTCATTAGACTCATCCCTAGATGCTGCCTAGCGCTCGTTTGCACAGTCCTGAATCTATATTATTCCTTTAAATGAAACAGGTGCATACTTTCTGTGCGTTGTCAGAACACCTTTACTTGCATGGATTGAAAGCTTTTAGATGATTATTATGACAGGGTATAAGGAGCTAGGCCTGTCAATCAGCACAATACGCAATTTATCGCTCAAGTCCCGTGTTCCGTAGGAGGATTTGCTCCCTCAAAGAAATACAGTACAATCTGCACTTGGCAATCAGGCTGAGGGCTGCCCATTGTTAAGTGACTGACTTTAATGACATAAATTGGGAGAAGAACCTCATGTTTAAAAAAAAAAAACTTTTTTCCACCTCCTAAATAAGAAATCTTTGAAGTTTAAAATTTTGCAGATCATTCTCTTAGTCTAATGAACTGTAACCAGCTTTGGTTTTGTATTTGATGAGCTTGAGACTCTTGACAGCTCTTGTTTTACCCAGTTGTTTTGCCCTGTGGCTGGCTATAGAAACACAATGTATTGTATGGTGGAGCGATTTATTAATTCATGTCACACTTTAATGATTTTTGCTGATGACTCTCCCCATACAGTACTGTGGCTCTGTGACATTACAGGCCGGGTACTTGTAATCACCATTCTTCTTCTGATGACACAAATAGTAAAGGTGCCTTGTTTTGAATATCCCCCGAGAAATATTTGAGTACTAAAGGAGTAAATGGGAATCCTGGGTGGTCACTTGCAAGTAAATAAGGCTGCGGCTGTTGAAATCCCTCACCTAGAGAAGTCTGCCGTGCATCACAGGGCAGTCAAAGGGTTAATGATACAGGGGATTTTCACTGGAAACATGCTGCCAGGTCTACTCCCATCAGCATTACTGAGATAGCTTCTGCAATATTTATATTCACAGAAAGCATCTCCACCACTAAGGGGAATGCCAGCAAAATCATAAACACATAGAAAAGACCGGCAAGCAAACACTCGGTCTCTGAAGGACCAGAGCCACTCTAGTTGCTGAGCAGGATGCTGCTAATGAGACAGAGAAACAGCAATCATTAGAGCACAAAGTCTTCAGGGGAAAAAGATTATCCCAGGAGACTGGCCTGGGAAAGACATAATAGGACCTAATGACTGCTTCATAATCACAACCTGAAACACCTCAAGTCTTCTAGAACTTGGACCAGGAGAGCAGATCCGTACAACCGGGAGGCATCCTGAATGGCTTTAGGTATCCTCCCCGCTTTACACATTGATGCCCACCGTGTTATGAGTCTACACAGACATACACATGTGCGACTGCTCCATTGTATTGTGCAAGGTCCAGGCAATTAAAGGGCTCCTCTAAATGCATTATCTATCCACCAATATTATCTTCAGCAACTGGCAAAGCCACTGGGTCATACTCACTAAACTGGGAATTAGCGGGATTGCATATAAGTAATTGTGGTGGTATGTTTAGAAAACCATTTCTTTGGTTGCTCCTCTGGAGTTGGCCCTTCATAATATACAGTAAGGTCTGGGAGATGTGCCCCAGTCTCCTAATTTAGCTTTGTCCTTCCCATGCCGTTCTGTGTTTCACGTTTCCGACCATATGAAGCAAGGAATGGATTTATAATTCTATGCCTGGTTCACACTGCACTCTCCTGGTCATAGCCATACTAATGCTGCTCCAAAGACAGCGCTGAGCGTTATTTGCATACAGTTTATCCCAGTAAAACTTGAAGTGTTGTAAATATTGCTATTGACTTATAAACACTGATAAACTATCCCACTTACTTTATCTGCTGTTTTTTAGTAAGTAACTCTTATTAGAGACACATAGGACCCTCTGCCCCATCTTCATTTCCCATTGGAAGGGATTTCCCTGTTTAGGAGAATGCTAAGAAGGTTATCGAATTAGTGTGATTCGGCAGTACTGTGTGTATTAAATCAGTTTGTCATCATGTGCGCCTTGATGTGCCAAGATTGTGTTGTCTGCTTGCCCTCGCGCGCTGTTTTAGAACCAGATGCTGGAATATTACAAGCCATTGCCTCTGGCAGGCAGAAGTATGCCCTGCCATCTCTACAAAATTTTGTTCTTGCAGAAATTGGCTTTGGAGGGGTCGGAATTACTATCTCCCTTTTTTGGACAGAAACGTCTGCATCATACCAAGGGTGACCTTGCTGTTCGCGTCTAATTTTCTAATGAATGCAAAAGTAATCAGAGAGAGAGAGCCAGTGATTCAATTCTTTTGAGAGTGATTCCATTCACTCGTCCCTTACAGGAGCCAACGAAAGAAACCATTATTAATTTAGGCAATTAGCGCACTTTGAAAGCAATATCCAGTACATTAAAAAACCTGCCCATCCAGTGTAGCCGACAGTCTACAAAAATGTCATTTTACAGCATTTAAAGAAGGAGAGGTCATTTCATTAGATGCTCTCTGCAAAAGGACGGTAATATTAGACTGTTAATCTTAATGAAATTGGGGGGGGATTTTAAAATGGAAAATAAATGGGCAAATTAAAGTTAAAAGACTCAGATTATGGTCATTGGGCTATTTGAGATAAAACTGCATCTGCTCCAAGTCCTCCGGGCACACGGTATATTCCAGCTACCTTCCCGCTAACAAATAGATGGCGAATGCCTGAGCTTTCCAATCTGCTCAGACCTGTAGTGCCCAGCATTGGTACACATCTGTAGGGTAGACTTAGTGATGTATTTTGGCCTACAGGGGCAGGTCCAGAGGGGCGTCGGTCCACTTGTAGCAAAACCAGAGGGTAGATTGGGCGATCAGACTCCCTGGTGTGCAGCTCCTCAATGGGCTACAGAAGTGATTTGTGATCGCGCCAACCAGCCTGTTTACACTATGGAGGCTGTGCCGAGCCAGCTTTAAGACACGGAGCACTAGGGTATGATGTCATTTTCCAACGGCCTATAGTGAAGGTGGCCTATAATAAATTACTTAAATCAGGTTACAAATAAAAAGTCCTGGAGTTAAATGAGATCCTGCAGACATTTGTTCCTGGTGAAATAATGATTTCTTTTGATGCTGCCATCGTATGTTAGTTAAACTAAATTATACAGAGCCACATGAAACAGACAGAAGTGTTCTAAAACCATCCACATTGATAATCTCGAATTAGAAAACAAACCAAATGTTCAAAAAATAGATTTTTCAACAATGTAATTAATAGAAGCTGTAGAGCCCTTCTTGGGAGCTGGAGACAGGGTCATCCTATAAAGGTGTATGTGCAAGAGGGCAGTGCGCCTGACCTTTAATATTAAGGCCTGACAGCAGAATATTAGTCTGTTTAAAATAAAATAAAAATTACACATTGCTGTAACTTTAAACACCACTTAAACTATGAAGTAATAGAGATATTTGTTTTCCATAAATTCTACAGGATCAACTCGGCTCCAGACAAATATGACTAATCCCTGCAGCTTTTTCTCTATACCTTATAAAAATGGGTTAGTATAAGCATCTAACTCTTTAAAATATTACTTCTCTAACTCGTAATCTATAACAGTCACAGGCTGACATTAAGAGGAACGTCACAAAGCAGCTCTTAACATAATCAAAAATAAATAGCACGTTCTTGGCTTAACAAAAGAAATTTTAGGCTGTATTTTAATCACTAATGAAAGGGGCATTAGTTTAGGCACCAAAAAAGCCAAGCTATAGACAAAAAAGGGATTACGTGTACATTTAATGATCACAGGATTAGCATGCAGCGCCAAGCTGTATGACAGTGATAGCTTTCACATGGACAGAGAACGCAATGTGTGAGCCTAAACCCCACATGGATACATAGTCCAAGCAAGAAAATGCCTTCTGCATGTAGGCGTATTACTCCAGTATGTGTTCAGGACGGGGTTGCAGTACCAGATTAGTCACATTCCATTAATAACCCCGCGGTATACTCGATTTATGATGGTAACGCCATGTGCGACGGTGATGTGGAGCATCAGCTTATAGAGCATTTCCTTAGATACTAGAAATACGCTGCACAGAGGCCTCATTTCATTTTAATGATTGTTATTGGCGTTCCTCAGCAGTTTAGGTTTCAGGCAGACAAACCGCAATCTGCGTAATGTTTGCCAGTCACACTTAATACACAAAATAAATACAATGAGAATGTATTTTGCGCTCTCTCTCTCTCTGGTTTGTCACATGTGCAGACATTCCTCGGGTCCCTGTAATATTTTCCTGAATGTTCCTTTTTCTCCATAAAAGATATCACTAGTCAGCGATATTTTATGCACATTTAAATTGAAATAAATGGAGTGACAGGTATTATTAATGTGTTGGGTTTGTGGTTTTGCTAATTGTGTTTATTGATAGTCCACTTGTTATTGAGTCTAATCTAATTAATGTGCCTAATGCCGGTTATTTTGTTTGACAAGAATATACCAGTACCTTCTGCCTTTACTCCGTCCTGTGTGTTTAATGCACCGGCATATATCGCCTGACCTTTTATCTATATCAGGGGTGTCCAACCTGCGGCCCTCCAGCTGCTGCAGGACTACATCTTCCATACTCATCAGCCAGGCCCTTAGCTGAAAGATGATTATGGGAGATTTAGTCCTCCAGCAGCTGAAGGGCCGCAGGTTGGACACCCCTGATCTATATGGACACTGGTCGATGTGATTTGCAATCATTTAAATAAAACATTTAACCAATATGGGAATATACACCTTCTCCACATAAGCCACAATACTGGGAACTGCACCGCAGACAGGGAAACGGTAGCTGTGTTAAAATATACATAACACAGACACCTCTCTTTAATGTATTGCTAACGGCCTAAAACTTGGCAGAATTTCATACTTTGTTAAGCCCAGACCTTGCGCAGTTGGCTGCATTATGAGTTTGGGACAGACGAAGGCAACTTGTTTAGATTCTGCTATCGTTGGGAAGAATGGTGGGGGGGCGGTTTTTCTGAAGCCTCTTATATGTTAATGCAGGGTTTTTGACAAACTTACTTTAGAACTGGAAAGCTTTCTCTCTCTGGACTCGGAACCCTTAGCTATATTACTTGTATTCAGGATGATAACGGCAGAAAATGAAAGCGCGTTGTCTAGAAGCCCAGAGGTTTACCCTGATTAGAAAGATGTGAAATATCTTCTAGTGCCTCTCTCTGTAGGCGGCTGCGCAGTAACCCCTGCATGCTAATGGGGTTTAATGGCACACAAGCACGGCAGAGGACTGATACCCCCTTCAGAGACGCCAGCAAAGTACTTGTTCATTAAAACACCTACGCAGCGTAGAGAATAAGTGAGCTTCCCTTTATTAAACCCTATTGCTAGATACAACCAAAGAGAATTGCCTTCCCAAAAGGTTTTAGTGATACCAGGGAGTTGTCTGTGTCAGCTTTCACTTGCTCGTATTCCAATCAAACCTCAGAAGTAGAGTACACACTACATGTTTGCCAAATTCTTTGTATTTTAAGGTTTCTTCCACAAAATAGCAGACGTACATCCATCTGGAAAAGATGGAGGTGAAAAAGAAAACAAGAGACCTCACTCTTGTGAACCTTGGGTTTTTATACCCTTTTACAGTATCAGGGTATAGCTTTTGCAGTATATGGATGATATTTGATTATTTCTCATTGTAACATACTAGCATTCCTAAAAAGACCTTCTAACAGTTATGTCATGTGATCAGAAACATTTTCCTAGCACTTATGTTTCACCCAGGCCTAATATATATATATAAAGGGAACAAAGAAAACGTTTGTTTTTTTTATCCGATATGTTCGTAACCCAATCATATCATATACAGACTTTCTGTATTATGTTTATTTCACGGTGGAGAGAAGTAAAGACAAGATGCCTTACCAGATAAGTCTGGTTTTGTCTCAGCCGGCTTTTTATACTAGATATTTCAACAAGCTGAAATGGCACACGTGAGTACCGTGTTTCCCAGTCTAGACACACATCTGATGGGCTGACAGCAGACAACTGGCATGTCCACCATACTCCTTTCTGTTTCAGGGATGTGGAACGCTGATTTAATCAGGGCACACGTGGCTGGATTTTATCTTCAAACCCCAACCATAAATCCATAGACCAGTGAAGACAAGAAACATTGGTGTAAATTGTCATGTACACTAGTTTTCCTCTAAAATAGCCCTCATTCAGAATTCGGCTTTCAGCAGCCTTGTCGGTCAAAGTCAATATTACTGAATTTATTTTTAACGATGTGGATAAACGTCCATAGAAAGAGGGAGACAAGCAGCATTATTTACATAAATCATCTAATCTGTGTTGAATTGGAAGCGAGGCAGATGCTTTGTTCCGATGCCCTGCTTTGCTGTAGAGATGCTGCTCTAAGAGAGGGTGTTAAACCAAAGCACATCTTGTACTTGTGAATACCAATGAATTGGTTTCCATGGCAACAGTACCTAAGTGAACGGTCTCAGAACTTTTCCTCAACTCATTTCTTTTTCTCAAAGCATTTCGGAAAACACACAACATGAATCCAAGGAGTAAATCCCTCTGTGCTAGCTTTACTGAAGCTGACAAAAAGAGTAATTAAGCTAAGGGTGTTGGGAGTTACATTACAGTGTGGGGTTTTTGGGGACAGTAAAAAAGTGAACTGATGTCTGAAGTGTTCCTTTTAAACCAACTGTAAGCCCAATAAAAAGGTGCAGTGAAGGTCTGGATTCTAACTCTAGGCTCCAGTTCAAAAGGCAGATGGGAAGACTACATTGAAATACAGGATCCATTACTAATACTTGCACTGCTAAAGAGGAAGTGTATCGTTACAACATCACACGGTTCAGTGTTACGTAGTGCATTATAGTATAGGGTCCAGGGATATCATCCTGGGCATTCCAAAATACCGGACACAATAAAACTATCTCTGCAAGTTGCCCCTGTAGCATCATAGCCATCCGGGCCGTGCGGCAGTTTTTAACAGTTAGATCTCAGGTAAACCTCATGTACAAATACCATGATAAAATCTAATCATGTGTACGCCATTTGGAAATCAATTGCCTTAAATAATAACATGTACCAATTCCACTTTTCCAAAGGTTTCCAATGATAACCTGTAAACTTATTCCTGATCACTGAAATTTTCGCTCACAACGCATGAGAAAGTATTGTGGTTTTTACAAAGTTTTTGGAATAAAAGAATCCAGGAGGAGCCTTTTTTTTTTTTTTTTTTGAGTGGTGCGATGTACTCAGAAGGTCAGCGGAGCATTCATGTGAGCAGCCAGGCAGAGAAGGGAGTCCCCAGCAGGAGAATCACATTCCATTCGATTTATCAAAGAAAGTGTGAAGACAATATACTCTCAAACCTCAAAGTAATTGAAATATGAACACGCAGGAAAACAAAGGCGCCACAACGGTCGAAGAAACAATATTCCATCTCTCACTCTCTCTTCAAGCAGCTCTATTATATGGCTGAGTTTCACATGAAAAGTAGACTTTGTATTGGGGCTAATGAAGCTCACAGATACAGCAGATGGTTTGGACAGGGTCAGAAGGCTTTCTATCACTGCTTGAATTCCACAGAGATGTGGCAGAAAGCGGTCCAGAACCCTACATTACAACTGCAATGTGAAGACGATAAACAAATAATTGAGAAAATCGGCGGAGGTTAAACATGACTGTGCTCCATCATTCTGCGTCGGGGTGCTACTATTCCAGGTCTACTCTTTACAAGTCACAGGCAACCAACGTGTGTTTTCTCCCTTCTGAAAACAACTGCATGAGAAAAAAATAAGCTTCATGTTGAATGACCTTAGAATTTCTTCCCTGGGCCTCATTATTTCTCCAATTCACCGGAGGGTGGATGCGTGGGCACTTACTGCCTGCATAACTTGCCTCAGCCATGGGCATCACCCTTTCTAAGTTCCTTATGTTAATGTTATAGAATTTGCTTTGTCTACAGTGTTATGTACATCAATGTTTACTGGCTCCTCACTATCATTAGGGATACACCCCTGCAGCTGGGACAAGGGGTGCCCCTATTATGGGATTAGCTTTCAAGTATTTAGTATTTATTATTGTTTTTTTAGTCATATGATATAAGGAGCCATGTACAGGTGACCCACTGGTTCATACTATATGTAGGACTAAGGATTACTACATATTAATACATATTGGATTATTGAGACCCTGATTATTTGAGTGTGTTATTCACTATTTATATTAATTTGATGTTTTAAGTATAATTATTAAAATTACAATTTTTTAGGTCTCAGTTTTCTCTGGTTCCTCCTGGTTTGTTTTTGGTATTTTACGTTTAGTAACTGCTCACCAAGTCCTGGGTTTGACAGCTAACTGGACAGTTAATCCCTGATGACCCTCATGTTTCCTGCCTGGAAAAGTTAATGTCAGTGCTACGTGTCACAATTTACTCATCAAACACTTATTTGCCCATTATGTGATTTATCTGTGTCTGCATAGAATCTTGAATACAAAATTAAAAGAAATACAGAATTTGAAACAGAATAAGACTCATTCCACACGTCTAGTTACTGTATTAGACTGTACGGCTTCAGCTGGGTGGTTGTTCCTTCGGTTAATCCTCTGACCATCATGTTTTAGAATGTAGTCTCTTATACTAGACCTCCCTCTTGTTCTTTGTTTAACCTCTTTATGTATTTAAATGTTTATCACATCCCCTCTCTCCAAGATACAGTATCAATACACTGACAGCAAAATATAAGGAAGGGGGTAAAATTTCTGCTAAATTCACATTGGGCAACTAATTGTTTACAAATTGCAAGCCAATTGCAAGGAACTGGTCTCTGGGAAGCATTTTGTAATAAGAGCAAGATACCAGCAATGGAAGGCTGTGTCAGCTTCACTTTACGCTTCATATTCACTTACATTTTATATTCTTTAGTGCAGTCCATCTGTGGCATATTGTCAGACCTTAATTCCGTCATCTAAACTGGCCGATCTTATTTTAAACTAAAATCACAACGCTGATAAAAACTGCTGTATTATCTGGGGAAAGCAGCTGTAAATAGCCCTCTCCGGCTGCTTCCAGAAAGTAGAGGTCAATACGGTGTTGAGCTGTGATACACGCAGCCCGAGAGGACTATACACAAGATATAATCGAGTGTAATGATTGCTCCCGGACACTTTTTCCTACCACAACAGAAATTCCACATTAACCCTGCTAGCTGCCACAGACTCCATCAGACAGCACCTCGGCCCTCACATCCTGCACTGAAACTATATTAAGTAACATTTCATAAAGGGGTAGGTACAGCAGCTGCACTGGACAGGGGCATGAGGCATCAGAGGCAGAAGGGACCATTTACTGTTCAGTCTTTGAATGAAGAGCTGCCTATAGGTTCTGCACAGATTCAGCAGGAACATACACAATACGAATCTCCAGTAATTACAATTCAGTTATGGCAACCTCACTCTTTCAAATGCTGTGAAAGCAAGGCAGTAACACCTTTCAGCCCGGATAATTTTTGAGCTTCCCTCCTTTAAAGCGTTGGTTAGAAAGGTCATGGTAAAAAGAGAATGACATTGTACATAATGCTGCTGAGTGTGGTAAGTGCTCTTGTCTGTATGGGAGGCTTCCACCTCGCGGGAAGGACTCAAGCAGATCAGGACAGACATTATCCTCCTGCACACAAACCAATTTCTGGAAGAACTCTGCAATTTCAAAGTGTAAGACAGAACATGCACCAGAGAATTATCTGCCTTCCGCAAATTGCACAGTTGTCATTTAAAGGCTGCTGGGCCTATACTTTGCGGGCCTTCCATTCATTACAGCTCCATCATCTGGCAGTCCATAACAACATGTTTGTCTGCTTTAAGTTACTGCTGTATAGGAATCTATGATATTTTTCTATGGCGTTTACTTTGGATATTGGCTACAGGAAAAAATGCAGGTCATTGTAGAGGGTAGCTCTCCCGGACCTCCATTCCCGACATGGAGGAATCACGCCCCCCAAACATGCCTGAATAATCACTCATAGTTAGGAAGTCATTGAACCTACTTGTAGATCCCACTGCATATTAAAGACAATATGTTTAATATTCACATGTCACATTTTCATTAGCCGTTGGGTGCACTGCACATATCCCTACAGGAGTACCAAGATGCCTACATTATTGGAAAGAAGGGTTTTAAGCCAGAACCACAGCAAGGTCCTCTGTATTACAGACTAATAGAAGGGTAAAAGGCCATGTGCTATTTCTGTATAGTTAGTAGTAAAATGGTAGACTTCTGTACCGTACATTGCTGTAAACATGCAGGTAATTCATTATCAGAGACTGATGCCTTGTTTTAAAAATAAGATTCTAATAAAAGAAACCTATCTCTGTTTTATCAATAACAGACTCCTTCCATATGAATATAGGGTATTATCAGGTCAGTGGTCTGATTGCCTCCTGGAAGCAGTATGTATCGGCCCAACTGTAATCACTGTTTTCTTAATATTCCCCCAATATTCCTTCTGTAGAAGAAAAGCCAAGACTGGCAGCCACAGCATCACTTTCCTGCACCTTATGGGGGTCACTATGTGGGGTCTGTACTGGAAGGCCTCCTTAGAAGCGATAGCATTCAGTAAAGCAGTATCTTGCCAACATTATTTCTTGTATTAGAATATAAGAGCAGGTTTGCAGTATATATATATATGAATTTATATAAAATATGAATCCAAGTACAGCACTAGCCCAGCATTATCTCATCCCAGCCCCCATCCAATATAGAGCGATATGCAAATGGAAAATAGACAGTATACAAACGTACATCTCCTTAAATATTTATAGGCACTTAAATTCACATGGCAACACAAGTTATCTAGAATCTGCAGAGTGACAATTCTGCCCCCGAGACAAATAAATTATGCAGAAAATGAGTGAAATGTACAGTAGGAATCAAACTGAAATAAACCAGTAGAGGAAGGCTTGCAGTATGATGCTGTGTCTTCATATTACCCATTTTTTTAATGTTGGTAGGGTATAGGTAGTATATGTGAAGCAGGCACAGTGCCTACTCATGATTTGATAAATGGTACTCCTACTGCAGTGTTAACAGCAGTACAAGGGTCACGGGAACCTGTCTGTATACGTTAGGTGCCTGCCTGGTACATGACGCACAGGATGCGATCACAGAACATGTCCAGCTGTGAGCTGGGTCTGCTAGTTATTAGTTAATGAGCGTATGTGCCATACGCCACACTCAGATATAATCATACAGAGCATTGGATAGGTTGGGTGTGGGAGGAAATGCCAGGACAGGGGTTAACAAATTTGCTTTGGATCTAGGAGCCAGTCAAAAAATCTGGAGCCAACTTTTTTCTTCCCCAATCATGTTTTTATTTTCATTTATTACCCCCTAGTCTGCAGTTAAAGGATGTTTTTGGAGGCAAAATGATATAAAGCACACTTTTCTTCAGTGCTTCACTGCTTTGTACAGTACCGTAGTACCGTACTGTATTTTGCACCATAAAGACTCAAGCTTGTATGTTTAACCATTATTCTTACATTTACAAACTCTAATACCACACATTGTTTAGTGGATGATACACCTAACACCTTCACCACTCAGTGGCAGGACGGATAGTGCTCGCTTGTTCCACATATACTCAAGTGAATCCACACAAAAATCAAACGTATACATACAACAAATATAACTTACATGGGAAATTCAACCAGCAACTTTTCAGATGTAAGGGTTATTCACCTAACCACTGAGCCACAAGATGGTTTTTGGTGTTCCCTGTACAATGGACATACAAAGCTTGCCTGTTCCTGACTCACATAAACATGCAGGTGTCTCCTGGCCTATCTGTTAGGTGTCTGCCCTATTGGTTTGATCCCAGATGACTCCTCTTTGCAAATAGTGTATATGTAATGTTTTTTGGACCATTCAGGCATTACAAGTCCATGGGAAACAACACAGTTAAGCTGTCTGGTGGTGTAAGTGATAGGCACGATACCTACAGTGCTGCAGAGCAGAGGTTCGATTCCTGGTGGAAACACCTCACCTGCTGCTGCTTTCGAGTATGTACATGTGCCATTCTAAAAATAAATAAAAAAAGATGTTTTACATTAATTATATTTACATTGGGGGACAAAAAACTGCACCACCTCCTTGTTTTAAGTCCCATTCGTCCTGACCCGCACGCCATTCACATACCAGCTTTCATACTCTTTCACATTCACACCACTCAGGGAGATTAGAACCAAGGACCAACTTCATGGCAGGCTATGCACCTACCGATGAGCCACAATAGCAGCAAACCAAATGAGCTCGTCCGTGATAGCTCATTTGATATCCTCAAATCCGCCGCTCTAAAAACATAAACACACACAGCCCCTGTAATGCTACGTACTCAAACCAACAACCTTTTGAACATAGGTTAGGCGCCCAACCTCTAAATCATGATATAGCCAGATGCTTTGCCTCCCCATGGTTATATGATGCCCGACTCACATATACACAGATATATATATATATGTCTATTGCTAGGCAGTGCACTAGATGTCTCTTGGCCTAATGGTTAGGTGTCTAACTTACCATGCTAGGTTGGATTGATCCCAACTGATTCCACTATGTGTGTATTTTAATGTATATACAGCATCCATCATCTGACAGTCCGTAACAATATGTGAAATCAAGCTGCCTGGTGGTGTGAATGTTAGGTGTGATAAACTTTTGGATGGTGGTTAAAACATCTAACATCTGCACCACTTGCTAGCAGGAAAGCCTAACTCGCTGGTAGTGTAAAGGTTGACAAGTGTACAGTTTGATGCTTGGCATGGAGTTTGGCTACTATCCTCATCCCCACTACGTGGATTCTGCCTATTTGGTTATTGACCCTCACTTGCCTACTGACAAACCCTCAGACAAAAAAAAAAAGAGACAAATGAAACTTGGCTGACACATTTTTGCCACTTGTAACTATAACAAACAAACAAACCTATTCATTAGAAACACACTCTCATATGAAGTACTCTTTCAGGAGGGTTCTCCATTAAGCAGCTTTATGTGCCACGCAGTATCTCTAACTGCGGTGCCATCACTAGTCGGGACCCCATACCCAGTACGATGAATTATTCAAGTTTATACTAATTAGGCGTAGGTAAACATGTCAATCACAGAGAACTGGTGTACCCAATGGCAAACACCTCCTTAAAGGCCCCAGGCTGGATGAGTGAGAGAACAGATTGGATATGAATCAATACATTAACATGTTTATACCAGAGGCTTGGTGGTGTTGACTCTGTAACAATATCCTGCAAGTCATAGCTCAAAAGGTTACCTAAAACAGCACAAACACAAGCAAATCTCATTCTGTTAGAGCAGGCCAAATAAACCCAGTTCACATGCATTTTTTATGGGGGCTTTATGCAGATTAGAATATTTGAGACCCACTAATTGCTTCCTCCATTATCCATAGAGCAGAATCACATTCACCTGAGCTTCAATGCTGGTGTTTCCTGGGTGCACTAATTCATTTGTAATTGGCACACTGTTGATAATGTAAGAAGATGTAATGAAGAGAGATTAACCTATTCCCTTTCAGATTGCAAACTGTGCCTCCTGGTGCATATGCAAGAAACCAGGGAGCTTGTATTATGTGTGCAATTCTTAAAGAGTAAAGTAACACATTTTTTTTAATAAACACAAACATTTGTGCCCTAAATATCATATCTATATACATTTTTTTTTCTCTTGTAAACTGCTTGAAATATTCTAACTGTATTTTATGGGCGAGGTAAATAGGGTTGGCATTTAGCACTGAATAAGACACATAACATAGTTACAATGATTTGCTAAGATTTCAGAGCTCATTCCCATGGCAATTTCCACCCCAGTTAAAGCCTGACACATAATCACCACACTCACATTGTTTTACCTAAACATGCTGTGAGTTTGACATGCATTCTACCGGCACATATGTCCAAACCACCCAGCTCTACATTTATTCATGATTTATTTTCAATTCAGTCGTAGATGCAGTGGGAGAGATCACATTCATCTCTGCCGACATGTAGATTTGTGTGTTGCTTGGTTTATCAGGTCACTGCTCTGCACACCCACATGTTTTACATAAAACAACTCTATTTGAAACTAAAGTTCTAGCCACAAATTGTTATTCACCCTGTATGATGGACCTATGAGGTCATTTACACTGGACTGGCCTCTAAGGACCACCGGACAGACCTTGGAAGGAAGCAAACTGACCTGATTAGAGGAGCTTCAAGTGCAGGCAAGCATCAGGAAAAGTCATCTTCAATAATCGTAGCTCACCACTGATCTAACAAGCCACTTCCAACAGAAGCTCAGTAATGCTCGCTCAGCTTTCTCAAGATGTGAATCCCTAAAGCCACCCTATAACTTATGGTGACCCAAGGCAACAAGTGACCAAGCATAGACAAACAACGTTAGCATTGTATAAATATATTACACACAAGAACAATACATGCGAAGTTAAAGAACATGACATAAATGTCATGTTTTTCATATGCATGAATTTGCATATGAGCTAGAACAGCCTTAAAGGCCAATACACCCAATAAAACACCCCATACCCAATAAACATCACATATAATGTGTAATATGCTTTACAACCAGTAGATGGTGCAATAAAAATTAACATAACAACAGTAAAAATGGGTTAAAATATTGTCACAGTTCCCCAGCGTGCCTGGCCCGGTTTGTTATCTCTGATTTAAGTGCAGATGTACAAACATCATTTGGTGCAGTACAATCACTGTTATAATTCATTTTAGTTTTATTATATGGATTATCTGCGCAGTGTTTGTGTTTATTCCAGGTATCTAATTGGGCAGACGTGTGCATTTTATATCACAAATTTCTCTAAACCGGTACGGACTGGAGAGAACAGGAAAAATCTGTGTAGGACGAAAGTGAACAGAAAGGCTCTGTACATATTCCGTATGTACGGCTGTGTCTCTATGGCTGTACAGCAGACTGACAGGGCAGACTGACAGGGCAGTCTTTCCCCAACAGGATATTGCCATAGTATCAAAAATACAGTTTTGTACTTTTTGGATTTGCCCCTTGCACCTTTTAAGTTACTACTAAGAGCAGGATTCCCACAGGACCCAGTAGAAGATATAGCCTGCATGTGTATTTAACATTAATGGATAGAATGGATAGAACACACCCACCACTTTGGCACAGAACCTGTATTAATAACAATTACGTTCAAGGAGTTTGAAATTTTCTTTGGTTTTTGCCATTTATTGATTGTGGAGACACGTGGACTGGAGCTGACAGCATATGGATCACAGAACACGTGACTGTACTGATTGACTCGTGGTTACATGGGGAAGACCACATTTCCTCCTGGCAAGTGTCTATAGCATGACAAAGCCAACCAGCATCTGCCAACAACCAACAGACCTACCAAGGTGTCAGGCGCCTCTTGTGGGGGAATGTCTGTGGGACAATCATTGATGAGGGCAAGTCATTTAAACAACAAAGTATTCCATTGGGACAAAGTTACTGCTGTCTAAACCTAATCCACACATCTCTCTGGTTCTCATTCAGAATGGCCTGCCGGCAAGCAAAGTGCCCCAATCTATGACTCTATAGGCTCTCTTGCGCGTCTCTGCAGGCTTCTTTAAATAAGGTCTCGTAATGAGATAACTGAGACTTCATATTATGATGACCTGATTGTATATGAGCTCATTTATTTTATTCACCAAACAGTGCACATTGCACCTTGCTGACCACTCATGAAGTTTGGGCAGAAAACCATTCAGTCCTGGTTTGCCGGCTGATTTGTGAAGCTGTAAGAATGACACATCTTGTAACCTTGAGAGACGCATCTCCAAACGCCTATTAACTTACTGAACAACATCCTATTGCTTTTCTGCAAACGCACTTCTTCAATGCATGAAAAAATAGAATGTTCTGGCGGCAAATTGTTGATTTCCCCTTGGATACTTAAAATGATAAAATATATTTTAGCACATTCTGAAAGTCATTATCAACGTTAATCTAGTCCTCAGGTGCTGTGTTAAAAAAGAGCTGGCATTGAAATTTAAAAGAAGCACCTAATTAGAGGAGGCAGAAATATTCAGACTTTATTAGCTTGCACTATATTACAGGCTGATAAAAATAATGAATTGTGTTTCTCAAATCAATTTCATGTCAAAAAAGAGAAAAAGCCACAGTGAGGACGTTGCTTCATGTCACGAAGGACTCCTCGATTAACTTGGCAATCGCTGGACAGACGGCAGACAGTCGCTTCCCCACTTACATCTTTACATTGGCCTTTGCTACGCCAACCACAGGATCTTCCATTGTTGAGGAATGATAACCGATACCTGGAATCAAATGCAATGACATCATATCCTGCCTTCTTCCCTTCAGAAAGGAAAGAGAGATCACAGCCTGAAGCCAGTGTGCAAGCCACACAGGTTATGCTGAGGGAAACAAAGTCACCATAGCAACCAATCAAAAGTTTTTGACAATGAAACCATTTTTATTGTTGCCATGGGGATAGAACAACTTTCCAAACCATGCACCGGAATTCCTGTTTATCTATAATATAGGGTGGGGTATTGTTTACGCATATTACCAATCAGTACTGGTCTGGTACTGGTTAAGCTGCCGGTTTCTCTCCGTGACCCCAAACTGCTGCCTCGCAGTAATTTGCGCATTATTCTCATTATTAAACCCTTCAGTGAACCTCGAATACACCACCAACTCTTCCGTTCTAGAACTTTCCTTTAATGCCTCAATTAAGGGCTAGATGTGAAATATAAAGCGGCATTCAGCCGCATACAAATCAGGAACTTTTTTGACAACGTGTTTTGTCTTCCTCTAATTTTGGCCACTCAATCAGACAGACAATGTGGGATTTGCATTGCAGATGCCTCCATGTTAACGTAACAGAATTTAATGGCTGCTATGGAAACAGCCTGTGCACCAACTATTAGTATAATGTGAAATGAGTGCTATGCCAGCTGCATCCAAAACAACTTGTCTAAATGTCGTTATCTCTTTGGGCACATTATTTGTCTCAACAAACCAGTCAAAGACTATGATGTGGATTTTGTGTAGCAGACGATTCATCTTCCTGGACACTGGACATCTGCTAATTAGACGATAGTGTTCCTAGAGTTCCAACAGTGATCAAATCATTGCACACATAGCTGGCCAGCGGGCATGAGGGCACAAGACACCATTGGTGCTGGCTTACATTTACTCTATGCAGATCTCCAGCCGCATGCCCTGCCTCTTCATACAGCAGCCCAGCTAAACACAGAATAAGAATACCTGCAGTTTAGCCAGAAAGCCTCCGTGTTCCACCAACACTGTATCTACTGATACAAGAAGGTTCATGGCTTTCCAAAACATTTTACCATTTCTGTGATTTTGCTCTTTAAAAATACTTAGTGTACCTATTCTGCCCAGGCCTCAGTACACCCTTAAGGACCTATCAAGGCGGTTCTCTGTATACAGCTTTACTCCAAGATATGTCCAGATCTCAAAGAGTTTAATGTAAAGGTGTATGAGCCCGGCATATAGTCTGCTCGCAGAGAGTGCCCAATGTCTCCAATACGATATGAGAAACCTTTCACTACATTTTAACACACATGATCATTTCACGTGAAACCACAAGACACCATCATGGGATTATCGGTACAAAGTTCCAGGGGCATCATGGCAGGAGAGCACAACTCTCACATTCTTATTCTGTTTATAAAATTAATCTTAATTTATTACATTTTTCCATTTCCCAACAATTTGCCTTTGCACGGAATAATCTTTTCAAGCTAATATTTAATGAAAGTTAATGAGGTTACACGATCAGTAGGAACTCGGTGCATGTAAACCGCAAGCTTAATTAATGTGTTTTAGAAATGTTGGGATAAGTCTTTTTTAATTAAATAGTGTTTAATATTCTGTATTTGTAGATTAACTTAATTAAGGGTCCAACAAACTTATTTAAGAAATAAAAATAAAACCGAACACTGATTGAAGTCTGTTTAGTTTGCTTGTATATACTACACTTCATTTAAGCACGACAGCCTTTGTATCACAAGTTGGATTAGATATATAATGAATAGATTATTTAATGGAGATGCAACTGGTTATTTGCCGGATCATTCTGTCCTTCCATTCCTTTCATAAAATGCATTACTGGGAAAGCAGGAAATAAAATCCTAAATTACTTCCTTCCCCCCCCCCCAGTTAAGGATGATGCCAGTTATAACCTCCATGACACCAAAAGATCTACTAATGATCAGACACACAGGTTAAACCACACCTCACCTGCTATAGCACAGCTCATGCTGATTCAGCTTAAAATATATTAATGCAGAAAATACTAAAGTTTTATGTAAATTTGAATTCTCAGGATACCCAGTCAAGGGGTGTTGTATAAGCAGATGGTCATGAACTTAAAGTAACATGGAGACAAAGATCGTAGGGGGCAACTGGTTTTACTGTCCTAAAAGCCAAGCCATATAACATGTGCACAGCCAGGGTCCTCTCAAGCACCCCAGGCCCTTGGCAGGCATCTAGATTTGCCTGGTGCACAATCTATCTGTGGCATCATCGTCTTTTTTAATAGACATGAGTAGAAGGGCAGTCGTGATAGAAGTGTTTTAATGTGCCAAGGTAATACACTGTAGAGGGGGCTCATACCAAGAAATCCACACTGTGGTATCGTGAATCTGATGGTTTTGGTTTTATTTAACCAGCGTTATGATCTATCATCTGCACTTTTATTTAGTCTTATTTAGTGAAATTGCAGCAATTATCATAAAATGTTTCTAAAACACGTGAACTGTGCATTACCACAAAACACCCTAAAACCACTCTCCAGAAAAAGGGATGCCGCCGTTTAGGATGTTATTGCTGCTTTCTTACTAGAAGTTAAAAGGCTCTACTAACTTTGATGTTTACTTCAAAGCTGTTTGCAAACAGGGATCCCCACTCTAATTGTCTAATGGAGGACATTGTGTATTAGCTTTCTCTGCTAGAAACACTTCGCCACACGGAGCCATGAGACTTCGTGGATCAAGATGCATGCTAAGCGCTCAAAGAATTTGCAGGGAGCAAACACTAGCCAGAAATCCACCGTTACACAAGTGACATCAGCCTTTTACAAAAGGTTTTGTGCCTTCACATCTCCTGGTATACTGCAAATAAGGATACATTAGCTGTATATTGTGCTATTTTGTATTACATCTATTACTAATGTGTGGACATTTGCATGCTTTCCCTTTGTGCTGTTAACTGCTTCAGGATCACTTTCATTTACAGCGAAATCCCGGCTACAGGTAGAAAATGATTACCATATCCAGCTTATTCCAATTTCGTTAACATGCATAAGTTATCTCGCTATCCAATGTTTTCCTGGGATGGCTGCCTTTGTATTGCCACATGTATAAAGTATGTTATTGTATTAACATCACTGATATCTGAAGTGTTAATATACTGGGTTATGCCCTGACACACACGGGTCTCCATGATCTGTCTGGAATGAATGGGTGCCCTTGGCTTTTGAGCCAGTGAAAAGTATTTTACAAATAAAAAGAAATAACTTTAAGTCCTTTCAGTCATGGCGGCATTGAATGGACAGTGTGCTCTGGGTACTGCCTCGGGAGACAAGAGGGTGATATCATCCTCTCAGGATTCATGTTTAACACATTCCCTGTTGTGTAGATTGTGGGTGAAAGTGGCAGGTAAGTCTAGATGTATCAGCTACAAGACTCCAGGCCGGTAAGCCACTGTCACGCGACTGCATGCTGGTAAGCCAATGTCACAAGAACATGCGCCAATAACACACACACTGTCACGTGACTGCATGATGATAGGATTTTCCCCTTACTTTCTGATGGTGTTACTTATCCTTGCTGATATGGCTTTTTTAATACAGAAGGTGTCCTATTTAGGCAATTTTCCCTAAATAAAAAAATACATTATACAGGGCAGCTCAGCCCTTCCTGCAGGACAGTTTGTGGCATTTTCTGTGACAGATGGTACAGGATGTTACTACTCTGAGATGCTTATTTTAAGTAGAACTCTATAATGCTCCTTCTGGTGAATAATAATTAGGCGTAAATTGTTTTTCAGTATAATTCCCCTCTCCAATGACTGTTAGTGGACGTCAGGTTGAAGGTAACCAAAGTGATGACTTAAACAGCGCGCATGCTGTAGTGACAGAGCCTGCGCCAGCTACCTGTGTAGTGATGACTCTGTGGGGGCCGCGCAGACAGATGTTCAGCAAACCTCGGGATACTCTCCAAGTAAACCACCGCAAACACTTTCATCTAATCGGCTCTCCTAAGATGCTGACAAACAGCAGATTACCTTTCTAAATGTTTAGGTTCAGGCAATATCTGCTTATCCCAATCAAGGCTCAATTTGCTTGTTACATTGATGTGTAGCCATGTTATTTTCTTGAATAAAAATGGTGTATATGATGCATTGTGTGAAGATGTGGATATGGTCACTTAATACTATTCCATTCAGCCAGTTACCAGCAAGTTTCTCCTCTTCCTTTGCTGTTTGAAGGCAGATAGAAAAAAGAAAATGATCACTCCGCAATCATTAAAGTGAGAGTATGCAGTGATTACCATACCTGTAACATCACCTGCACAGGGAGTCCATAAGGCTACCCATGGCTCCCAAACAGGAATATAGAATCCACCAGCAGATCAGCCCCATCTAGTCCTTTTTTTCTTCTGTAAAGACTCAAACCTTAATCAGTTGTTGGTCTCATCTTCTGGAGCCATACACCTATCCCATAAATGTATACATTCCTTCACTGTATTAGCTTTTACCACTACTGCTGGGGGGCAGTTCCAACCCTCTCGATAATGTAAAACCCTTTTCCATTCCATGTAAGTCTCAAACTCTCTGGTTTTAGATCTTGTTGTAACAGTTCTCCACCTGTACTCTGTTTAATCCATTTAAGTATTTGAATGTTTCTATCCTATCACAATGCAGCTGGGGATTCAGATCCTTTCATGCTCTTCTTCACTAAACTCAACAAGGAAAGCCCATTAAACTAATTATAGAATACAATGCACTGGAGACCTTGGAGCTGCACTCAGGCCATTTAAAAAACAGACCCCGGAGTGCCTACCCATCCATAAAGTTATTTTACCATTTGGAAGTTTGCGCCCCTCAAAAGTTACGAACTGAAGAAAGACGCAACTTTTTAAAAGAAGTAACTTGGTAAACAGCATGGCTGTAAAATGCAGTGACTTATAGCGGGTTCCAGATACGTTAATGTACTGAGACCTTTAGTATTATTGTCGTATTCCATATGCAGTCCATTAAACGCATCGTTGCACTTACAACACATTTAACAGAGGACATTACCATAGATATATTTGCAAATGTCAATGCATCCTGCGATGTGGATTAAGAAAACCTTTACCTTTTTAGATAATGTATTCTCATCAAGTGTCCTGACGTGTCCTTGTTTTAAAAGTAATAGGTTTGGAAAGGGATTATGTAAAGTATATGTTTCAATGTAGAGCGTCCTGTCTCTGTACATTAGACAGCAGTTTATATCCTTGTCACATTAGTCTTACAGGTGAAGGTATGCATATAAACAGAAAAGACCTGCTTGCAGAGACTGTGGCCATGTTCGTTACCGTATTTTGGCTGGTCTGAGAGTTTTAATGAATTGTTGCTCTTTGGTCGAGCAGCCTCTGGGCCACCTCCTAGCTCGGGATCCTGACCGGCAGTGTGGATTAAACGCAATAAGTCAGCTTAGTAGCAGAAGATCGCCCAGAGCCGGCATGAGTGAAATGGACAGAAATGTGATCCATCACAGCATTTCCCAAGGACATCAAATGGATCTGAAACAAAGTTTTTACTTGATACCAAGAAATGGCGGTTCTTTCTACAGAATTCAATAAACTGACCATTTAGAAACCGGAACCAAAATGTTTTATATTAAACAGAGCAGTGTTTATTTATAACAGAATGAATAACATTGGCAAACATCTTAAAACACTCAGGCTCTAAGCCGCAGGAAGCACAAGATATTTGTGGGACATTTTAGTAATTTCACCTCTTACAATGCGCTTTCAGGTCGTGCAGGTCACGCTACAGAAACCTGATGAAGGTTTCGATTTACATCTGAAAGCATATGTCTGTAATATGCAAAAAACGTACATTTTTAAAGAATATTGTTCATACTCGTCCAAAAAAACAAGAATACGCTTCACTCCCCCAGCTGCAGAGATTTGTTTGACATCTCTTTGAAAGTGCTGGTATCTATTTGTGTATATGTAAAAACATTGCAATTCCAAGAGTCAATGAAAAGGTGCTTTTTGTGTTGAGAATGGAGTTCTTATAAGGTTATATTTAAACATTGTACATGTAGTTTATACATTTTAGTGCATTGGTGAGTATTGTAAAGAATAAAAAAAAGTCTCATTATTAACATTTATCCCGCAGCGCAGCCTAGTGTCCCCTGCCTGCAACTACAAGGTTACGGTAGAGCGCTTGACCGTTATCAGAGAAAACCCATCAGAGTGCGTAATGAAAGTAATTTATAGGGACCCTGACAATTGTAAGTGCTGACATTATTGCTCAGTTTAAAGAGAACTGTGTGGGGGACAGGGCTCACAATATTTGGGAGATTTTTTAGCTTTACCATGTTAAAATGCCCTCACTTAATTAACCTCTACCGCTTAAAGAGATGCTCAGGGAGCAGCATCCAATTCCATATCCCCTTATTCTGCATTCTGCATTGTCCAGCAAAGATCTGCTGAAAAACAAAATCCCTAACCTCGTGACCTTCGAGATGGACAACGTGCCAAAATGTAAGAAATGTAAGGCTTCAGTCAAGTATAACAAAGCCAAGAGACTTCAGGAGACCCAGCTTATTTCTTAATGGTAATTGGCAGAAATTAACAATAGAAGAATTTGGTTATTTCTTTACTGTGGTGCTGGGATAAACTCTCTGGTTTTAAAGGCATTTCTGTAGCAGCAAAGGGTTCATTAACCTTGTTCCAGCCAACGTACAGCAATCTACCCCACAGCAGTCAAGTCAGAGAATCACTAGTTCAATTAACATTCTGTCATCACAAAATTACTATATAAACTAGGATCTGCAATGTAAAAGTAAACAACAGTTAGATGCAGTAACGTATGGGAAAAAAAGGTAATGACAAACAAACCGCTTATATGTGCTCTGAAGTATTGTGTACCAAAGGGCATGAAATATTTCCTTCTGGTGATCTCATCTGCTCAGTAGGTAGTATCTTATGCCGTTATGAAATATCTCGGTTATTTACTATTATAATTAGTAAGACATTTAATGCAATCTAAAAGCTTGAACCCACACTCTGGTTCCCAAAATACATGGTGAGCCTGCCTGGTCACTGGTTCAGTATGTGCTCATGGGTTGGCCTTTGCTTATGTGTGTCAATCCTTTTTTCGGTGTCTATAGATTCTGTGGAACATGCTACGATGAAAATAAGGTTCCCCTATATGACGATGTGACACTTCTAATTAAATGTATATATATATATATTCATATCCATATACCGGCAGAGTGATGCGCATGCGATATAGCTTGCAAGAGTGGGGGCCGCAGCAGGAGTCATTTGTTCATGTGAATATTACAATCACATATAGCTTTATTCTTCCAGAATTGTCTGCACTGCAAATATAATAAGGGTAGTTTGAAATCTAACCTGAGCTGTCACAGTATTTCATTCTTTCAAAACACAAATTCACAGCTCTGAATTGTCCTATTACAGCAAAATCAACCAGAACTAAACCTCCTGGATATAAAGGGACTGAAAAAGTGCTTTTCTATCAAAAAAATTCGAAAGAAAACTAGTCGTTGATTCCAAATATCTTAAACACTCTGCATCTGTGCATACCGTTAAAATTGTTGCTTACTTGGTATCTTGCCTGGGGTTATCTGAGAACGTGTGTTGCTTGTGTTAATGTTCTCTAGATCCACACGTAATTGTTGTATATAATTACAATATCCCCTGGAGAAAACGTGTATTTGATGTACCTGTACATGCTCGTTGCTCTTGTTAATGATCCTGAAGGCACATGCTACATCAGTAAGGATTCTTATAGCTGCAAAGCAATGTGTTTTGTTATGGACACCGTCTTAATATCAAACTATCCTATAGATGTGAGCACATAATCTGCTAGGAAGTGTGCTATAGGGTTTCAGACGGGAATTTAGTAAAGGCCTTTTCCATTATATGTCATTATTCTCCGTATTTTTTTTTTTTTGCTATGAGCTTTGGAGTCTTCATCTCACAATTTGCATACTGTTCCCCGACGGCTGAGTAAATGTTAATTTTACAGAAGTGGTGACATTTTAAGCCAAGGAAAATATGCTGTCCTTTAAATGAGAATTTAACCTGTAGGCTGGAAAAAGAGCCAGATGTGGCCTGCAGATGAACCCCCCCTACCATGACTGCCCTACAGTGCCAAGGCAAATTGACTATAAAAAAACAATAAATGATGATTGACTTACAGTGTGGTTTTCTGCTAGCCCAGGATCTGTTTATTGATTTTATTGGCACTCATAGCTTCGTTATGGATTTGTGTTACCAGTGTAATCATGAAAAGCATCCTACAGATGTGATGATTCTAAACAAAATAGCCCAGGGTTTAATGTTCACAGCCCCTAGCTCTTTCTATCTTTGGAAAACTTTTAAAAGGTTCTTCAATTTTCTCCCAATTCTTCTAGCACAGAGAATTGGGCAAGACTGGCAGCCAGCTGCTCCTAGCCATCTGCTGAATGTGAATCGCCTTAAATAAGCCACAGATGTGCGCAGGTTTCAAGCTATAAAGTTGAATCAGCAGTGGTCATTGTACAGAATGCTGATTATTTTTGCAGAGTTTTTATATTGAATTATAACAAATTCCACCTAATTTTCCTGATGTGCAGTTTTCTGACAAGGACTGGGCTGCTGAAACTTAATGACAGCGATCAGACAATTAGTAGACCTCAATGCCCTACGGGTGTATTGGCTAGGCTGCAAATCCTGATGCTCCACTTGCCCACACAGACTTCTGGAGGTGCCTTATAACTGAGCTGAGCTAGTAGCATCCGACTACCTCTGGCCAGCAGAGTCTTAAGAACTCATACAAATTAGGGTCTAATATTACTTGGATTGCACAAGTTTATTGTTGCTTCTGCTTTCTTATCTCCAATGATTTAAATGTGCCTAGTTCAGCACAGAAAACAGGACAGGGTCTATGATGAAAGGTTTAGCATCAGTTAAAACTTCTGTAATCATACATGTACACATACATGTTAACTGCCAGAGATCACCAGTTCACCGGTTCTGTGCCATGAATAGAACAATGTCTTGTATGTAACGCACAGCACAGAGGATTGACTGTAAAGGATCCCGTCCCAGCCGGCATTGTGACATTAATTACCAAAGACACATGTGAATATGCTGTGTTCAGAGCTCTGTGAAAGCTGGAATATCTAATGTCTCTAGCGACGAACTGTCACAATCACAAATATGTTTGCGTCTGCAGCAAACAGATGGACGCTGTGCCAGTTTGACGATCCTCCTGTAAAGGGGTCAAAATGGATTTTACTGGATTTTCTTGGGGTTTTTTTTTTTTACACTATCCTGCTATGAGAGAAAAAAGCAAAATAATATCAGAGTGATACATGTGAAATCCCTTTTCCCCACACAAGCGCTTGGGGAATTGGATGACATTTTGTGACTTCTTCTGTCTAATAAAAGGTTCACAATGTAAGGTCTCAGTTATGCTGCGTAAAGGAAAAATAGTTCAGCCGAGCCAGCCTTTTAAACGTTCCTTCAAAGTTGAGCTTTTATGAAACTCCATGAATTTCATATTTACTTTGCTCCTAATAAGAAAGGAGAGCAGAGCCCCCCTTATATTCTGGGGAGCTCATTAGAAAAAACAACCAACTGGAATTATTTTACTAAAATATCATGCACTCTTTACATGTGCAGGGTAAACATGTTAAGCTTTTTTTTGAGCAGTCCTGAATACGATGTAAGCAATATCTACAGAATATGCTACTAAGTGCATTTGCCTCCAATACATAAGGAAAACGTGCACACAGAGCTATATAAAATGTATAAAACCAGATGAAATATTTGTAAAGGCCACCATTAAATTACCTCCTTGAGTGCTTAGTCTTACTGCCTTACTGTTAGGCCGCCCTGGAGGAGCTGGAAGTGCAAAGGGGATGCTAATGAGGTTTGCAATTGTTTTTCACGAGAGCAATCTAAACAAAAACATTAAAACTTGGCCTGTGAGGGGTACGGACCCCTTCTCACCATCTGTTGACCCTACTAAGTAACTCTACTAGAACACCAAACAACTGATTACCCGTTGGGAGCACCATGACTATAAATCATAAACACTCTATAAATCTCCTTTTTTCACTAAGAACAGAACATACAAAAATGTACTTACCGGGTGGGCGGACTGCTCCCGGAAAGTGCAGGTAAATTAGACCGGAAATTAAGTAATCCAGGCATGTAATTAAGTAGAAGGGAGGGATTCTGATGTTAAACGTACTTGGAATGAAGGTACAGTAAAATGTCTCTGCTTGTAACACAGAAGAATATTTTCACACAGCTGTAAGGGTGTCCCACTGGGCTTTCTGATCAAAACAGTTTGAATGTCTAATGTACTCAGGAGGAAAAAAAAAAATGAAAACATAAAAACCTGGTATTAACACAAGCAGATTATTCTTTATCCCTAGTGGATACTGAAATAGTCTTCAGGTTGGGGAGACATATATGTGAACCCATCTCCAGTAGGAAGAGCCAGATGACACAAACATGTTTTGTAAACTGGGCATTATGTCGTTTTGCTTGGTTCGAAGGGGAATTTAACGTATTTTAAGAACAAGCAGTAGCCACAGCATGATGGCACCCAGTGAGACGCAAAACACCAGGGCACACAGCGACCTCACATGGGGACTGCAATGCTGCTGGACTATACAGAAGGACATTGTGCAAAAATGTAAAGAATACCAATGTAAGTCCAGGTCTTAAAAGTAATTGATATAAAGTCACCAGAATTAACAATAAAGCAAATTAATTATCTTTAAAAGTCTGGAAGATTGGAAGATGCAGGGAATAGAGTGTAACAGCCATAAAAAATGGGGCCTTAGCTAGTTGGTCTCCATGGGTGATGCCTTTCTGGTTCAGGACTTTGCTTATGAACATTCCTTGTTAAATGTCATGCTGTTACATGTAAAATGTCCAGTTCATTCTAATGGTTTTTGTGAAAATATGTAAGAGAAGACTGCGTTGTAAATCTGGCTGCCATTTGTAAAGCAGAACTGCATACGTTCCGAAGCGCTGTGCACAGAGTTTTGCTCACAGTAGCCTGAAGGTAATTTAACTAGTTGGTGTAAGCACTTTCTGAGCTGTTAACAGAGTGACAGAGATCTGCTGCACTTACCAGAGACATTACACGTAATTCTCTTTATTCCAGTGTCTGCGGAGGCTTCAGTCTAGGCATGTATCAACACTTGGGGTCTTATTCACTAAGCCATGAATCATTTAAACTCATTACAATCTGCCTACAGCTCAAAATGTAAAACATTATTTGTGTTTCTAAGAACACAATGTTCTCGCAGATAAACTGGGAATTTACCTCGGCAAAGCCCGCAAAAGAGACACATATCTCCAATTTGGCCACAGGATTTCTAATGTGGGAATAAATACAGTGTCTAAAGTAATTTCCACAATGGTTACAATTCATATGTGTAAGCTACACAAGGTTAAATATACAGACATAGAATTCCTAACTTGTTTTGATGTTTGGTGAATAAATCAGCCTTATTTGGATTCATAGAATTTACTGGTAGAATAGGTTATAGATGTCTGATGCTGGTCACACTGACTGGCACAGTTTACCATGTGTGATGACATGCAAGATTATCACAGCATTATTCTAATGTCTGTTGTTGGCTTCTCCACTCAGTAAAAATCATTATGAACAGCCTTCTGATGCAATGTGAATCAAGTGTCAATTCTCAGAGCATCCCGACAGCCTATCCTATCAGGGAAGTGGATTCTGCGTGATGCTTTAATTAATACGGCACAGGATGACTCTCAGCATATGATATCATCACAGATTGTTTACTGTATCACAAGCACTGGTTCTGGACGGGCACAGATGGTTAATAGGGGAAAAAATAATATCCTTCTATTTGCTCTGCAAATACACGATTTCCCTCCAAATCATCCCTTTCCTCTAGATAACAGACGCGTGGAAAAGTTTACCAGCATTAAATTGCCAATTCAAAATGGGAAACACGGTTTAGCGCCCCTGTTATTGAGCTTTCGCTGAGCTAAACAAATGAGAAACTTGCGAAAATGAATCTCGCATTGAAATCTTAACAAACCCTAATCAGATGCTTTGCATTTTGGGAAAATTGCGATAAAAAGATTTTCCGGCAAAAACAAAAATAAATAAATTATTAATCTGGATAGCTTCAATTGCTGCAATGCTTTGGTTGACATTTATTTCTAAATAACCGATATACACAGACACTGTACATTGTTCAAGTTACCCCTGCTCTACCTCTGTCCTCTTACTTTTGCACTTACTTTTACCCTTCTTCTTACGACTAGCTTTTCGTAAATTTTAACATTGCGTTGTCCCAAGAGTTGCTGTCTGGCCAGAATCATTAGAGACGGACTCATGGGTGTGCAGTTGGACTCACCTAGGCTGGACCTTCTCTCGCAGTTGTCTGTGATGGCTGAGAAGTTTCTGCTGCCCGAACCTGCGTCTCGGTAGAGCCTTTGCTTCGATTAGAGCTGGTGTGATGGTGTCTGTCTGTGTCTCTCCACTCTGGTTCAGCATTTATCACGGCTTAAGCTCTTATAAGGAGTGCATGTAACTGGTAAGGTAGCCTGAAAGAGGGAATGATTGGTTGGAGATGTGTGGGAAATGGTGGTTCATGCTAACGGAAAATTGCTGAGGGTATTGGAAAGACCATCCTATGGTGGAGAAACCATAGGAACGCCTGCTTAACCAGAGGGACTGGGGCTGTTAGCCAGCGTAGAGTATAGAGCTGGGGATTATTAGTCATGGAAGTGTTAATGGGGAGCAAACTACTTGAAGGGAGTGGGGTGGAAATGGGAGGGTGGGAACTTTATTATGGGAGGAAATGGCTTACTCAGCTGACGTTGAGGGTCCACGGCATGACCTGGATACCAGGACTGCCTCACCAGCCACCGAGGGATCCTGGTAATATCTCTTTGGAGGTCTCATCTTCTTCTTTGTTCTTTTCATGTTGATTCTGGTTCCGGGTTGCTCTTAAAAGTTGTAGACCTCAGCTTCCATGGCTTCTTCACAGTGGGATCTGCAGCAGGATCTGGAAAACAAAGCAAAAAAGTTAAGTGATAACAGATCTGCCCAAAGGGCCTATTTAATTTGCCATCTTATTTACCTTAAGCCCCTTTGTCCCTGTTCTAAATGCCTCTGCTGGCAAAGTTTCTCACATACAGTTTCAGCAATACTTGCTAAGTCAGCATTATGTGTCACGGGATGACACACTTCTGTCATTGTGATGAACAATATCCTGCTCTACTGAGTAACTCACAGTTTAAAGGCAGTAAGATGGATGTATCCACAGAATAGTTACGGATATGCTAACTGAACCATGTTTGGGTTTCTACCCTTGCAATTAAACATTATTTCTATTGATACATATGAGCTCTCTAACCTCTTACCTTCTGAATCATAAAAAAGGTTAATTAGCGTGAGGTAGAGAAAAAAAAGTTAATTAACAAAAACAGTATGTTTCTGCACGACACGACACTAAATGTATTAATGGCGCCTCACAATCCAGCATTGAAATTCAGACCGTTATCTGCCAACAGTCTGAACAGGGAACGGTTAACCTTTATTGAGTCAGGCTGTGACAGAGACAGGATCTGCCAAAACAACATGATGGAACGTCTTAATATAATAGGTGTCATTACAATAAACAATGACATTAAGATGACAGATGAGCATGTTACTGCTCTGTCAAAAGCACTGTTCTTGTACTTCATCCATTAATTACCAAACTCAGTGTCCCGCCTCGATGGGTTATTCAACATTCTTCCACTTACAAGATAAGGAAGTGATGCACAAGAACTGTTTAAAAGAATAAGAAAGCTTAAATATAAAAAAAAAATATTCTGGGACTGTACAGACCTTTCCCTGACAGTTTAGGGTGGCATGCGAACAGATTAATACGAAGAATTAACAAATAATTTGGGCCTGCTCATAGCAACTAAGGTGGCTGTGGCTACTAAAGCTTACGTAAGTAAGTATCTCTTATAAAGAACACTTTGTGGCTATTTTATGCCTGGCTCCTACACTTTGCAGATTTGACAAGGTTGGCTAAAGATCAGAAATGGTCCCAGATATCATTACAATATGGAGATTGCTGTATTATTTTCCTTTATTATTTGTGCAGGGTTTTTATTTACCTCTGTGACGTTTTAACGGCTCTGGAATATATGCGTGAACTAATTGAGGAGATCCGAGACCCCCTTGCAGATAATTTGCCTCATGCGGCTTCTGAATACATAAATTTATGCATTGTCAACAGTAATGAGACAAAGAGCAGACACATGCTGAGCCCTGTACACTATTCCAGGGGAAGATATACATGGTTATTAGAGCACTGAGAACAGATGATTTATTATTAAACACTCACACTTTGAAATCAAACACGTCCTCGACTCTGTACATCGCACCATGATCTATTTTGTATGTGTTTCAAGGACAGACCGTAGTACTTACCCTTTCGTGCCCACAATACACTTTTCTTTGGTATGCCTCATTAAACCACCGCGGTGCACGTCAACCTAGTAGCGTGTAGTATGAGTGATAATTATTAGGAACACAGAATATCAGATTCCCTAACAAACATAGAACCGAGCAGGACTCTAGAAGAATATACAGTCAGCAAAGCCCCAGCCTCAATGGCTTTCCTTCAATTACCGGCCTCGTAGAGTCTGTGTTTTCCGTGTTAATTAAACAGGTTGTGTTTGTGGGCTATTTGCCCACTGTGTGGCCTGGATTTTACAGATATTTTCTCTAGTCAGAGGGTTCTCATGCTTGGTCTGTATTCCTTTATTTTCCCTCTTGTACACGTTCACATTGTGTAGCCGTACTCACTAGCCCTACAGGGAAAGCACAGGTTGTTTTCTTAATCAAAATGCATTTTAAGCCAACAATGACGCTCCAATTATGAACTGCTAAAGAAGATGGTGTTTTAGCTTTGGCTTGAACCCTTACAAAGATCACTAGGTTTGCACCCTCATCTCTGCCCATCTAATATTTGAATAACCTGGGTTTATGCCATCTGCCCCAGGGAAGTTCAAGCATGAAAGGTTGGAGAAGCTGTGCTCATAAGTATTTGGGAGGCCATCCAAACCCCATGGCACTCGCCCATCTGTTCACTCACCTTTTGGCCAAGTGCTGCCTGTCCACATTTCTCCCTGCCAGCACAGAGCTAAGAGGTCCTAGATATCAAACCTCACCATGCCTGGCAATGCCATCTTCTGTTTGCTATGTAGCAGTCCAAGTTTACAGCTGTTTATCTCTTGTCTACAGCTTTTTGAATAAATTAACAATATGACAATCTCACAACAGCTACAATAACACGAAACCTGACAGCTCTCACCCACACATGCCATTTAGACGTAGCATCCATGGTGAAATCATCTCACCTGTGCTGCCTCCTAACACACATAAATCCCTCAGCTGTCTGCTCTACCGCAGGACGTATGCTGCCCTCACAGCTACCTCCCTGGCTTCCCAGAAAATAATGAGCACCTCAAGATGACCCAAAATATATTTCACTTTATTAAATGGTGACTAAAGAACAGAAAGAATCACAATGGAATAAATAAACACAACAATTAGCACAACGCCTCTGCCAGATATACTGAGAATATGGAGCAGTTGGCCAGAACGGTCTGATAACTTTAACATGTATATAGGAAGTACACGGTAAAGGGTGTCATAGAGTCAAACAAATTATGTCGTGGTGAAGTATTTCTGATAACACAATTACTATTGATTTAAAACATTCCTTAAATTAAATATTACTTTAAGGACTAAGTGTAATCTAAGTGAAGCAGAGATGATACTTCTGAGCATCTGAAATTGCAAAATAATGATTTTGTCACACGGTTAAATGAGCCATTACATCATCAACGTGCATTGTAAGCAGTGATTGACATCAGACCCTGCACTATGTATGATGTGATTCCTACTGCGTCACTTGCGCATAGTCAGAGTCGTCCTATCTTTCTATCATAGGCAGAAGACTCGGACCTACGATAGGAAGAAACTGTTCTTCTTACAGGCCCAGCATTCTCGAAGTTCTAAAAGCAAATACTACAAAGGAGTTCTCATTCTGCTAGGAAAGCAGCTAAGGTAATAAAACATATTATTTTGTCAATTTTCCCATTGACTTTTTCTGGTGACTTGAGAAAATACCAGGCTCGTGTCACATATAAGACAGGAGAATAAGCTGATCGCTATTGCTTATTGATCTGGGAAGCAGTGAAAGCTGTTATTACACGCACTGAAGGATTAGCAGGCAGCGGCCACTAACACTGCCGTTAGGGGTTCATTTTTTACGCCGAGCTACACATCAATGATTTGTTTCTAAGATAAATGCTGATGGGCATTGCATTTGTTTATTAAGAAAGACTAACAGACATCTGTAGGTCGGCAGCCCTCAGCTTCCATCGTGCATATTTATAAGCTATTTATCAGATGTTCTCATTAATATATGTTTTTCATCAATTAAAAAGCCAAATGCCGCACCCGTGTGAAGTCTTGAACAATAAATGTTTGTCTACTGCACATGATAAGAAGTAAATGAACGAGTCAATGACATACCTGTAAACCCTATACCTACATTACAGATACTGGCTTTTACTCCTCTCCATGTACGAGTTTGGCTCATCTGCATTATAAGACAGAAAGGTCCAGTAAAGGCGTTCAACGCCAGGCCCTTTAACTATTTATGTGCATTAAAAATACAAATAGAGCCAAAGACATGCATGATTTGGGTTTGCAATTTTTTTTTGTAAATAACACCAAAAAGTAAAAGAGATGTTGAACAGACAAATCAGTTGTCAGTACACAGGTAACACACACTCTCCCAGCACATAAACAATCCTCAACACCACTTATTTGCTTAGGGGGGGGATTCACAAAGGATCACTACCTGGCTCCTTACCCAATAAAATGGAAGAAACATGCAGACTGTGATACCCGGCAATAAAGGCTGAGTTGTTGTGTGAAGCTGCTGGTGCCTATAACACCTCAGTCATGATCATGTACATTCTTCTCCTTAGCTTTGTCTCTCTTTGGTCGGGAGCCATAGAGCTAATTCAGTATTCTACCCCATGCGTCATTACATTTCACCTGAGAGTGGTTTTTGCCCTTATCTGTGAATTTCTATAAAAACACCTTTCATATGCATAGTCAACAAAAAATAATTTTGGCAACCTTTTCAACCATGTGAAAACTGAGTAACACACCTCACATTTGGACCGGGAAGGAGAGAGAAAAGTGAACCGTCATTCCATCATTCCGGAGCTTGCTTCACATGATGTTTGTCTCTGCAGATAGAAACCGACATTAAGGAAAAGATACACAATGCCTTACGACTTCCAAAGTCCATTTTATAGGCCTTGCAATAACTTGGGAAACACAGGGAGGTAATTGCAACGTGCTAGAGGAGACATTAGTATAGGAATATCTGGAGTTTTCCAAACTACAATATATGTCCTTCAGCAAAATGGCAAAAAGCTCAATAATTGCTCTCATGCATGACAATAATTTTTTAGATTTCAGATCAACTTTACGATGTTAAGGCTGAAGACGTCTCCTGCTGTGATCGGGGAAATGACAGATGGTCTCGCTCATTGTCGTCCTTCTACTGAGAAAATACCAAGCATTCCACGCAAGTCGTTCAAAATCTATTCATCTGTTTCCCAATAAAGTTTAATGCGTGAAGATACAAAATACCACAATTTTAATTGTTCCACCAGGTCCCAGACATGCAAATGTGAGCCTGCAGATCGCATACTGTACTCCTATTAAACAGACAATGCGCACAAATATCGTTTGCAGGAAAATAAAAAGAACCTCATCTTCCCTATTACATTTTATATGGTGGGTGTAAAATATGGAAGCTCCGGTTTTTATTGTGTACCTACCTTGTAAAAGAGGTAATAGAGTTTTCTTGCATACGGATGTCACAGGAAAATACATTTTACAAGGAGACACAAAATTGGTTGAAGATGTTATTATAAACCATAACTTAAAAGCATTACCAGGCAGAGGCCAAGTTTAAACAGTAAATCCAAAGTTTCGGATCAGAACACTAATATAAACTTCAAAACGAAGAGAAATGGGAACGGGATTTAATGTGGACAGGATTCTTGAAATCTGTTTTTATTTTATGAACAACAAATGATGACGATAGAAAGAAACCGAAGCTACTTTGCAATGTAAGGAAACAAAATATGGCAGGTGGCTTGTGCGACCCCTCCAAAGTCAATCTACTTTTATGCCAGTAGTCACCTACGCTTTACGGTCTATTATATCCACATGACCAACAAAAATTTGTAACAATATAGAAAGGGAAGAATGAATGATGAAATGTGACATCACTAAACATATAGTCAAATAGCAGCTTCTGATCACAAGATTGGAAATCTACTCTGGGGTGAATCCAGGATTCATTAATTAATGAGTAAAAACAATCAACGAGGGATGAATTGACCCAAAATGATGCCACACTGAAAGCAGAAAATACGTTTGTTAGTGTCCATGAGTCAAACACTGACGTTAATTAAAAACAAAGGTTTAGTACCGGCTACAATGCCGAGATGCCAAGGTCCTCGCTGCAAAGGGATCAGACTTTAATCTCAATGCCATGCTCATACAACTCAAACAGCATAATTAAGACCTTTGCCTACCCACTGACCAGGAATACCGAATGGCAGGATAACCAGACACATAATCTCACTTGATTTCTATCAGATTTAGGTCACAAGGTCTGATTACTTGAGTCACGTTAATGCATGTCCAGGAATCCAATACACGGTTTATAAAAGCTTCTGAAATGACAAAATAATTGTGATTTACAGCAGATTTTATTCACTTTCTGGGTTTCAAAAAAGAGACTTTTTTATTTTCTATCAAAATGGATAATTATATAAGAAAACTAATTGAAGGTGACATGCTACTGTCATTTTATGTGCTAAAACAGGACCTTGGATAGAACCTCTTGGAAATGTCCAATGTAAAAAAATAAATAAAAAACAAAACAAAAAACAATGTAACCTGAAATAGCCAGACATCCGGCATTGCTAAATACATATACTTTCTGAAGTTTGATCAGCTCCATGCTGTGAAATAAATGATTTATTACATTTCATCATGTGCAACTTAACTATCCTTTATGATCTACAAGCTAAGGCAAAAGATTCACAGTAAGATCAGACGCTGCTTCCTGACACAGCCCTGCTTAGCTGAAATGGGCCTTGAGGACTCTGAATGCAATGGATGGATGTCCTCTGTCAACTAATTAGGCACGTTATAGGTTCTTCTGCTATCACCATCAGTGTCTAGAGAGAAGCGGAACATCTCTTTATGATTTGATTTTTGTGTTGTACACAAACTCGGAGCCATGAATTACGCAAATATCAGTCATACACCTCACATTGCATCTGTATATCATTTTCCTCTCCTCCTGTGGCAGCTTTCGATGATGGAAAGGCCCCGTTTCCTCATAATGGCTTCATTATTCCGCATTTAATTATTTTCATTTCAGACTCGTGTCCCTGCCAGACAATACGCATAAGAAGTTTATTTTCTGCTTTTGAAACTGATTGCATCACGGTCTAACGGACACCATACTGTCCTCTAACTTTATGTCACATTTCTCTCATCTTACATCAATAAAAGGAGGGATCCGACAACCTCCACACCTATAAAAGCAAGCCACAGGGTTTTCGGATTCTCAAAATATTTTTTCAAACGGCCCAATTGCTGTGATTACCTCCTCTCCAAGGTAATGGTTACTTCTACCATAATCAACAATTTTTCCTTTGATGAAGAGATGATCATGTCTGCGTCCTCTGTAGCCCCTAATTTGAAGAGTCTCCGACCTGAAGGAACAACAAAGGCAATATGTCTGTGCGGCAGGGAATCAAATAAGTGGTTTAAGTCTCCAAAATCCTGTATAAAGAGAAAATCTGCAGAGATGTCACAAAAATAATCCAACCAAAGTGAAACAATAGGTGAAAATTGCATTACGAACAAGGTTTTTGTTGCTGCAGACTCCAAATGAAACACACACAGATGAGTGTGAGACCTGACCCACATATATTAAGGAGATGGATCTAGATACAAAGTCTCAATCTACTCTCTGCAGTGAGTATGAGAAAATGAGTGTAGGTGGGAGCACCAGTCCATTCATATAACTGATCCCAAAGCACATGTCAATGTCATGGTCGTACATACAACGTCACAGAAGAACCAACAGGCCTGCTTGAGGTCGCAACGGCTGAGATATTTTAGGAATTCCCTGTATTTACTATGGCTCGGGCTCTTTAGATGAGGAACTGCCGTCAAATGCTGGAATCTACGCTACTGATACACTTACATCAAGCTTCGTTATCTAGGGGACTCCTACTTTTGAAAGGAACAAAAAAAATCACAATTCTCTCCTGCAAGTTATACAACAGAACCTACTTTTGTTACGATTGCTCTACGTTTGCTTGAAAGGATTATTAAAGATCTGAACCCAGTGATAGGTAAGAGGCCACCTAACGTATCGGTTTGTCTTAGTCTGTCAATTCTCGTCTTGTCATATCCCTTGAATTTATGTATTGTATTAAGCGCTGCGTAAATTGTTGGCGCTATATAAATAAAAGATGATAATAATAATAATAATAAAAGGCCTTCAGCCCGTCAAGTCTGCTCATTTTCCCAGCTGCCATTAAGAGCTCAAACCTTACCTGCTCCTTGGTCTTGTCTTATATTCACCTTCGCCCTATGCCTATCACATCCAGGCCTAAACTCCCTCATTGGGTTCATTCCCACCTATTTGTTGGGGCACTTTTTGCTTTTCCAACCAATCAGTTTGATAACGAATGCAGCCACATGACAACTATGCTGCATATCTATACTGTGCAAGGTAATATGTCTCCTTTACCATCAATAAGCCCCCTGAGAGACCAGCATGAAGAAGTAATGAGGTCAGATAGTAAAAGTGACTTAGACAAATGCACCTATCACTACACGGCTATGGAAATAAAATTGAGGTATGAATTGTGTGCTTTATTTTACTTTGAGCTTAAATGTCTTCCCTGTGAGCTTTATTCGCGGGTATCTGTAACTCCAATACTAGTCGAGAAGCCGCTTTCACAGCATGTCATTATCGATCAGCAAGTCAGATTTCTCTCCAACGTCGGCAATTCCACTCACACAGGAAAGTACAATTCTGCACGTTGTTTATTTCTCTCATCTTCACAACACATTTTTTCGCAGATGATGCAGATTCTGCAGATGTTGTTATAAAGAACATCCAAGTAATAAAGGAAATGGAAATAAAAGCTGAACACAACTCAGCTAATGTGTGAATAAGCATGGCCAAGAAGAATGAAAGGAGATCAGCTTGGCCCAGATGCCCGCAGAGCGGAATCAAAATCCATTTGAGTTACACAAATTTAAAATGGATGGGAATGCTAGAGATTGAGAGAGGCAATCTGACATCGCACATCAGCATCTCGTCCCCAGTATGACAGCACGTAGTATGTGTGAAAACTGTGCAGACAACATCACAGAATATTTCATACAGATGGCCAGCAGCTGCCATTATTACAATAGAGGATGGTGAAAATGAACACACGTGTTTTATTGCTGGGGTTCCACATTTTATAGAGAATGGGGATGGCGTGACCAAGACCAAGGAGTTCCCATGTGCCACATACAGAATTAAACAGCAAAAGTAAGAGAATGATCTGCAGCGATTTAGCGAACATTTAAAATGTCCAGGAATTTAAAATACATAGTTTAAACCTTACAGATAAGAATAACAGGTAGTATGTGTGGGTTTAAAATAATTTCCATATAAATTCTGAAGAGAGAACACCAATGGAATTTTAAAGGAAATCCATAATTTAGGTCAAGGTTTGGCTTTTATCATCTTCTTTTGTAAACTCTATAAATAGTTATATTATAACAGAGGTCACACACACCGACTGACCCATTCTCCTGTATAAAACTACATCAGAAAGTTATGTTCTTGTGAAATGGAAAGTCCTGCCCGGGACTATGCTCTGCTTAAAAGACAACATTAATAATGTATTCTTCCCGCTGGCTGTCGATATCTGGCCAGGAGAGTAGGAGTCTTAAGGATACATTTAAACGAAAGACGGCTGAAATATAAAGGGCACACGGTCTATAATGACACGGTTGAATGAGTTTGTTGAGGAAGAACTTGACCTGCCGCACAGAGCCCTGACCTCAACCCCATTGGACACCTTTGGGATGAACTGGAACGGAGATTGCGAGACGGGCGTCTCGTCCAACATCGGTGCCGGACCTCACAAACGCTCTACTGGATGAATGGGGATTAGGCTTTAGGCATTAAGTTTAGATACTATAGGCAAAGATCTAATCTTCAAAAATTAATAAAGAAATACGCTGTTATGATGGAAAACCTATAACAAGATAAAGAATTGATAACATTTTAAATGAACAGAGAAAATAATAATCCTGTTTTAATCTGTATGTAACTATTATACGGTAGAATGTTGCAAACAACATAAGGCCTCAGACAAAGACCGTCCGGTTACCATGCTCCCCAGTGATTGAGAAATCGAACGTTTCTAACCATCTTTAACCTATTAATGATTTGCTTATATGTCGCCCATTCATTTTTGAACAGAGACTCCTACAATGCGCACCAAAATAACTGCAGCAGAGGTTCATAAAACTTTGCAGTCAAATGTGAATATTGATTAGCCATTAATGGAGACATACCGGCGTTTGTACGTGACCGGTGGAATCAATCAATGTCCATTGTATACAGCTCTCGGCCAAAGTCTTTATCGATTCAATAGAAAAATACCGTAAAAAGTCAGAATGACTTCATTATCTGCATTATGGAGCTCCTGTGAAATGAGCATGAAAAATAAGTGCTGCCTGGATAATACAGCAGACTGGACAGACACAATAAACCGCGTGCGCGTGGAATATCCAGGAGAGCAAACATTCTGCCAGATGTAGCTGATTCATTATTGCAAACTGTCTGCTTTACTGCTCCCTCTCGAGATCACAAATTAAAATCAATCTGCAGCAAACATTATGTAACACAATAACAGATTTGTTTGCTTTTTGATGAAAGTGCTATGCATATGTGGCATTTAACACGCCACACATGTGCTCATGCCTTTCCCAGAAAAGACATTTCCCGGCCAGAAAGAAACTGGAGCGCAAGTGATGCAGATATCATTGCAGGAGTCAAGCAAGGTATTGAGTGAGTGCTGTGTCTGATACAAAGCCTTTTACACATATGACCCAAGCGGTTACCTTGTTCACTCGGAGGGCAGTCGGGGTTATGCGTGATGCAGAAGGGGTCAGGGAAGCGGACATAGTTGTGACAATAACACGTCTTGTTCCATTGTAAATATTGGAAACATCATTTTTTGTATAGTATGAAAGAAAGTGCATGTCACAGTCTGAAGATTATGTGCTTGCATTCCCTGATTCTGCCTCGTAGAAAGCATTTACAAACCAATAGTGGACCTTCCATAGCAGCAGGATTGATGACCTTGAAGTAGGCAATGAGCTTTACAAACACTTTCATCATAAAATTTTCCTTTGGCAAGAGGTACCAACAAAGCTCAATCAGAGGTGGCCGAGTCATCTGTGACGGGAATGGCTGAGGTGCCAGAAAAGTTTGGATGAGACCAAAGCCCCTCCACCCAATTGTAGTTGGAGAACATCATATAGATGAGCTTCAGCAGTTCCATTAACTAATCATTGAGATTGCTGAAACACATCTATATTATATTCTCCAACCACAATTGGGGGGTGGGGGAGATTTTCCATAGGAAGCAACGCATTTAATACAAAATGCTTTGCTTCCAGCCAGAAGAACAGTTTTCTTAGCTATATAGTTATATGAGTTAAACAGAGGCCGAGAAAAGAAATCCCTACAAGCGACTACGATGCTGGCAGGTGGCAGACGCAGTGGAAACTTTAGATGACATTACAACAATGTTTAATAAAAAGATTAGCGCCTAACCTGCTTGGTACGACAGCTGCATCTTGGAAGGGATCCTAGGACATTTCTGCCAAAATCCCATAACCGTCAATTGTTGAATGGAGCTAAATCAAAGTATCTTATTTAAGCCATGTTCCTCCTTTCAGGGATTAATGAAAAAAAAAGGAACGAGCAAGCAACATTTTTCATCTCTTCTTTGCACTGGTATACTTTTCTGACCCACTGATTTTCTTAGCAAGATATATTAATTATAACTCCCCCTTAAATAAAAATCAATTTTCCACTCTATTCATCTGGATAATAGAATTAGAGGCCAGATTGAATAAAAAGGGAGCACTTGTATAAACATTAAGATATTGGACTTGAGGCTGGATTCTGTTTTTTTTTCTTCCCACCTTCCTGCGGATTATGGGGAGAATTTCTTATCTGTACATCACCCTCGCAATTGTTACAGTCTGCCAAGAACAGCACTATCTGCGGGAGCCATCTGTACCGCAAACCGCTGCCAACGATCCAAACTCACCTTTATACAAACAGCGTCTGGTTTTTCATCAAATATCTTAAAACAGCAAATTCGACAGCAGTTGGTTTACGTCCAAAACATTGAGACTACATCACCTGGCGTGACTTTCCAAAACATAAAAAGTAACTCCCACCTAAAAAACATTATTCCTTCTCGACCACATAAAGAACGTAAATACCGACCCTATGTGTGCATATATAATACTTCATTATATATATGATTATATATACACATTATAGAAACACATATGAATGATCTTGCTGTACTTTGATAGATGATAGAATCCTACACGGGATATGAGGAATCGTAACTCTTTAGGATTGTCCATTCGCTCCAGTGCTTCGTTCTTGCCGTTTTTCTGTTTCTATGCAGTATATATACGTTTGTGGCCATTAGCATGTAACTGAAAGGCTGCGCGTAACACCAACCTGCACCGACTGGTTAATAAAGCTTTTGTGTACAGCCCATAATCACCCCTCGGCAAGCCAAGAGGCTAATTTCACTCCAAACCGCAAAGCTTTTCATGTTCACAGCGAGAATTTACATGCACCATTATACAATAAAGCATTGGTAATCACCACTGGCTGTATTCCCACCATGTCATTTAAAAGGACAAAATGGCGCGCAGAAGGATATTGCTATGTGCATGTGACGTGGCCCTTAATAATCAGCATTAACTTGTCAACATTAAGAGGCAAAGCTTCGCCACGCAGGCTTTTCTCAATGCTCGGAGAAATCCATTGTAGAAGTCAGTGCACCCCGCAGCGCAGAAGTCTTTACTCACTTGAACCGTTTGGCTCCACTCCTGTTCCCACAGTTGAGGTCGTCTGTTCTGAAGGTACAGTCCCAGCTGTGCGACTTTACTGTAAAGCTGCAACAAACAGTTTAAGAAAACACTGTTACACACACAATGCCATGGAACCTCCAAATCCTGCATTCGCTATTTCACATAATTGTGTTCATCGTTTCATTCAATGATCTAGACAGATATGAGACGAGGCTGTAAGAGAGAACAATTCTCGCATAATGAAAGGGAAATATATCGCTGGAGATCTGCCAAATGTGTTCTTACGATTCAGAATGGAAGGCAAAACATGCAAGTAAGTATGACAAACACACACACACACACGGGCTCGCTAACATGGTAGGTTTGTGTGTAAACACACAACATAAGAAGCGGGGCCCTAATTCAGAACAAGATGAGACCCCATGCGCTATCACAATAACGTTGCGTTATGTGGTCTTCTTTCACACTGCAGAGCTGGTCATTTGGTCCATCACTCTCACTCTCACACTCACACTCACACTCACTCTCTTCTCTTCCCAGCAGCTTTAGTTCCTCCGCTAAAGTAATTTGATGGCTCCACAATGTGGGTGAGCAGAGCATGATGGGAAACATGGCGGAGCTGGAAGCTTAGCACTAAATTGCAGCAGTGGACTGGTACTTTACTGGTAGAGACTGGCACGACTGGCACTGTGCTGGGGAGCAGGTGGGAGGCTGGCGCTGTACTGGGGAGGTGGACTGGTGCTTTACTGGGAGAGAGACTTTCACAATCCTAGTAGGATGAGGGAGGCTGGCTCTGTACCGGGTGTAGGAGGAGGGAGGCTGGCTCTGTACTGGGAGTAGGAGGAGAGAGGATGGCTCTGTACTAGGAGTAGGAGGAAGGGAGGCTGGCTCTTGCTACTGGGTGTGGAGGAGGGAGGCTGGTACTGGGAGGAGGGAGGAGCTGGGGCTCTGTACTTAGGAGGAGGAGGAGGGGCTGCTACTGGGAGTAGGAGGAGGAGGCTGCTCTGTATGGGTAGGAGGAGGGAGTAGAGGAGGGAGGTGGCTCTGTACTGGGAGTAGGAGGAGGAGGCTGGCTCTGTACTGGAGTAGGAGGAGGGAGTACTAGAGGGAGTAGGGATAGGAGGAGAGGGGCTGGCTCTGTACTGGTGAGTAGAGGAGGAGGCGGCTCACGGCTGCTGTGCTGTAGGAGGAGGACTGGTTGTAGGAGGAGGAGAGGTCTAGGAGGAGAGGGCTGGCTCTGTACTGGTAGTAGGAGGCTGGGTACAGTAGGAGGAGGAGGTAGGAGGGAGGGAGGCTGGCTCTGTACTGGGAGTAGGAGGAGGGAGGCTGGCTCTGTACTGGGAGTAGGAGGAAAGAGAGGAAGGCTGAGTCTTGTGCTGGATTGTTAGGAATAGGGTTTGCTAAATATTTAGCTCATCATAACTCTTCACTTTTCTCGCTGTATATTACAGATTTTCCTATTCCTGAGACCTATGTATTTGCAAAACGAAGCAAGAATTCCGCGCATACCCAGCGAATCCCATTCAAAAAAATGATGTCATTTGTCTTCTCCTGTTGCAGATATTGTATGGACGTGCACCGTTGGCATGACATGGGGGCCATCCGTGAGATTAGTCGGAAGCACCACCTCACAGGACGGGAGACAGAAGCTGCTGCCGCAAACCCCCTTCTGTGCCAGTCCCTTCCACAGAGTCACCCAGGACATAGACCGGCTCCTGCTGGTGGGACAGGTGGGGAAATGAGTTTGAACAAATTACTTCACCCTTCCCAGAACATCGAGTAGGGTTTGTGCAAGAATCCAAAGTAGGTTGGATGTTTTTATATGGTTTTTATTTAACTCTCTTTTTTTATACTTCCAGTATAGCGGCTGCACAATAAAAGTAAACAGCTATTACAGAACAGATCATTTCCCTCTACCTCGCTGTCTGTTTTCTCCCCGCGAAGGTCCATTTGTGGAGCCAGTTATCAACTGAAAGGTTATTTGATTCCATTCGGCTGTGAGGTTGATAACTGGGAAATTCCAGGCTTTCTGAAAATGACTCCAGTTGTTAAATTGACCAAGCTCTTTCCTTTTTCTGATGATGTTTGTCAGCGCATGCACACAGAGCCCATTCACCAATGTCTTCGATCTCCAAACCTACTTTCAATGCTCATGCTGGGAAGAGAAATAATAAGGAGTATGACCACCGTATTCCTGCCCTGACGCTCCCCTGCAAAGGATCCACAACGCGGATCTACCTCTATGGAAGTCTCTAAGTGGCTCCAAAAGAATCAGATTAATGCGTCTTTGTGACATCACTACGTGGCATGAAATGTAAATCAATATATTTAGCGCTGAGCCATTTATTTGCATACGATACCAAATAGTTATTAAAAAGGACAAAAGCGTGGCTCCAGACACTTCTACACTCCATTCGTATTGCCGTCAGTTCTGTTTGGGGTTCCGTTAAGCTTTGCTTCCATAACGCGCCATAATCTACTGTCTTTTTAGTACCTTATAGGGGAGCCGGTTCTGTTCATTAACCTCTCTTGAAAGCTGCTGGCAGACCCCATAGCCGTAAAACAGAATTTAACGCGTCTGCTGCAGCCATTCCTAAAACAAGAATACATTTGTCAATATTAATGCATGCAGTACATGGCAGTCGGGGGGCATTCCGTGCCCCCTTTTCTGCTCAGAGGGCTGTGAAAGGTGCAAGTTGTTAAAATACAGAGCGACAGCTGGCAAGAATCCTTTGCACTGGAAAGAATTTCTTCTGACATGCTGGCTTCCTTCTGCTCCTGGCTTCGCTGCGGCTGCCGTATAATAGTTAATTATCACTTTTGACAAGATACATAGAGTGCATATTATTTAATTTCACATAACAAGGACATTTTTTTTCCTCTTGAGTTGGCAGTAGAGGATAAAGTTAGTAGCCACAGAGACTTAGCGAGGTCGGTTGGACTGGAGACAGCTCCCAGATATGTTTATTTCATGTTCCGCTGTATTAAATCACTGCCTGCCTGCCTGCCTTTGTTAGGCAAACAGCTGGACTCCCAAAGCCCCACTGGTAGCATAATACCGAGGAAGCCACATTAGATTTCATTTGCAATAGATTATTAATACCAACAAACACAAAAAATAAAGCGGACACTCCATTCATCTAGTTACAAGCGTCAGTGCAATTAATAGAGAGCGGTTTTAAATGCTGTATTATAATAGTCCTTAGGCAGCGGATCACTAGACTTGGAGTTATGGGTTGTGTAAATTGTATATGTTTTGAAACACGCCGGCCCCTGTTAGAGCCAAGTACCTTCTTAGAGGCTGTTATTTGGTGAAACCACTGCCCCTAGAAATACCGTATAAAAAGACAGAAGCTACCCGGGATCCTATACTGCTATAGGGGCACTCTGGGCGCGTACATCCGGGGTGCTGCTGGTAAAGATGTAAGCCGTGATCTGTTGATTCCCATATATATATATATTGTGTTGTGTAACCGATCCTTACGGGCCTGATAAGAGCTGAATACTGCCCAGACCATGTATTACAGTCAATCCATCAGCCTCCCCAACTGTAGAATATCAAGTCCATCATGCTTCCCTTTAGTGGCAGTGGGGGGTGTGAATGGACCGCTATATCTATTTATATAAATGAGAAAAGTGTAAATGCGGGTATTCACCGGTTTGTCCGTGCCGGCGAATACGCTAAGTACTGGCTTGTATCTGTGGCTATGTAATGGAAACCAATGGCCGAGGCAGCTCCCGGCTTTTCTCCGCTCGGAACACCCAAATTCTAAGGGAAAATCCATCGTCTTCCATCAACGTTGTGATTTGGATCCGACTCAAGGCCAAGGCTCTAAATTTTATTAAGTACACGCGACTCTTAACAGAATCATTTACTTCACCTGCACTGTTTTATGTTGGTGATAAAATAGGTGCTAGATTTCTAATTTTTTAAGGAGTGTAATTTATTGTGGGCTATAATTGGATTCACTTTTGAAAACTTAGCAGAGAGATTTGGCAGCACCTGCTGCACAGAACGGCCAAAACATAGCAAGCCATTCGACTAATAATTTAATAAGCGGCAGCGGGAACGATTCACTGGCTGATTGCAGAAGGTGAGAGCGTCTCTACGGCTTGGGCTGAAGATATTAGGGGGACGACGACGTGTCCCCCACAGGAACCATGACTTATTCTAATATAATCAAATGGCAACCTGATGGCTCAGGCGCCATCTGTAAAGTGGAAGTTTCATCCAGCCCATTAAACCTGTTAAACACTTAAATATGCTGCCTTTACAGGTAATCTGAGATCGCTAAACTGTAATTGGTTTCATACAAATCATCAAAGTAACAACTGGATTTCACTTTTCATTATCTAACATTTATATATTATATAAAAAGCGTCTAAGATTGTAGTTTATGTGAATTCAAGTGGATTCATAAATATAATAAATAATTTATGACAATGTGGATGTTTTAAATCTAGGGACAGGTTTCATGCCTTTGGATCCCGTGCCCCCCGCCATGGTAAGGCTTTGATTCTAACACCACAGAGTTTGGACTCCGAGTATCTCTCGAGTAGCAGCAGCCTCCATTCGGGTGACCGGACAGACTGCGATACACAACAGGTTTTGCTGGGCATTTTTATTTTAAAGACAACATGGGTACTAGTAAATGTGGATCAAATCATTAGCCATGTAATTGTAAAGTTCTTACTGAAATAATAAAAATAAAAAAAAGTTTTGTAGCGATACCGAGTACAACCCCTTAAAATGTACAATAAAAAAACCCTGAAAATGAAGGCACCCACTGCCTAGAAATGGGAATTTTTGCGGTAGACAAAGTGCGAGTAGCAAGCTGTGAAAGTCCACATCTTCGGTCCTGATAAAGAACATAAGCTTTAAACACCAAAGCATCACAGTCCAGGGTACGGTCATGTATTTATACACACGTGCAACTCCTTTTCAGTGAATAAATATAGAAAATGTAAAGAGTGTATAATCCTGCGTGTAATGTCTGTGCATCGCATTAGAAGAGGAAGGTACCAAAGCTGCCTTTTCCGTTCCGTTTGAATTGGTTCCCCACTATGGACACAAACATCTCTTGGGACGTCAGTTTGTCGTCGTCTGCTTTCGTGATGCCCAGGGTGCTCAGCCTTTTCTTCATTACAATTTTCCGTCTTGAATTAGCGACTAGTTCATTTGTGATGGCGTGATTACCTTCAGCTTCCTCCTGACCCACAGAGGCAATATATTTCTTCTCATCTGCCACGTCACAAGCTTCAATATCCAGCGGTGGAAGGAGCGCATCTAACGGAGCCTTTTGCTCGTTTTCTTTCTCTTCAGGGTTGTGACCTACGGTACATCAGTAACGGTTAATTAACATCTCAGAAACACCAAAGCCCAACAAGGCAGCCTCACAAAAGGCAGATGCGCTTTAAATAGTTATATAGTTACCTTCAGACTCTTCTGGCTCTTCGTTCAGCACGTCTAAGGTGGCTGCAGGCTTCACCAAGACAACTCCGTAACCCTCGTTATTGTGTATCACATTGTTCTCCATGATTATTTTGGGGGTGTCGTAAACAATATCGATGAAATCCTGCAAACAGAAAAGACTAGCGTGGCTCTTACAATCCAGCCTTCATACATGGTTTACCATAATAATGTAAGTGGCACTGTTTATAACTGGAGATGGACAGTAAATATATAGCATCGATATTTTAAAGGTCTGTAGTAATGCTCAGTACTGATTGCCCAAATACCGTCAGCACTAGATTGTAACGCAGCTGCCAAGACCCAGAACGAAGGCAGGTACTTACCTTAATAAGAATGCCGTCGCGGCAGTGGTGAACGCCATTTCCAGTCAATATACAGTTACTGCCGGGGTAGATCTCTATTCCTGCTCCCTGCCACAAACACAACGGGACAGAAAAACCTAGTGAGCGGATGTGCGAGGGGGCAGTCTGTACCCTGAACAAGGCAGCAGTAAGCGGCCAGGTCCCTGTAACAGTTACGGTAATAAATCCAAACCCATGAATGCTTAGAGTGCCCTGAAGCATTGTGCAATAAAACGTCCTAGAGGGACACACGCCCTGCCATAGACCATGCAATACATTTAGCTGGTTTCTGTAGCAAGGCATCTGCATAAGGATTGTATATAAAATAGATACCTTGGCACCATACAGGTCACAATACTTCATCAGGAGCTCTGCAGAGTTCTTCACCGTGACTCCCGACGTCTCACACTGTAAAACACAGTTATCCAGCTCTGCCTTCCCACTGTGGACACCTAGAAAGGTGGAAAACCGTGAGAAATACTCGTATAATAAAAGCCGGTCCCCACGTGGAATGGTTTAGTTATTTTGTATCGCGGTAGCAGTAAGGTAGGACATGGAGCGGCCATTGCCACTTTATAAGCCATTAGTAGCCCTATTCCTGCACTAGGCTTGTTCTAAGCGCAGAGAAACGAGCCCCAGGGACTCCGCCGCTGGCACGGCCTTCCTTTGATCTCTCCTCGCACTCATTGCAACGAGATGAGAAGTAAATGAAGGAGTGAGAAAAAAGCTTTTACTCATCTCTCTCTCCACCGTGCAAGAAGCCATCAAGTGGTTAAGATGTTTGGAGCAATATTGAAAGTTTAAAGGCACCTTGTGTTATAATATTAATTTACACCATTGTCAGAGGAGTGCAGTTTGATGCCCGGCCCAACCCAGCTGTCTGCAGCTTACGTGTATTAGGTATTCGTGCTAATTAGACACAAGCCTCAGGAACACAGCTTCACACTCCGACTTTGGAAAAGAAATCATTGTGGCAGTGACAGGAGGCGAGATGGGATTACGTTAAGGATGCATTCTGATTTTCAGTAACATTTGAAATCCGTGCACTTTTAATACATACAGGAGCATCCCACTGAACTAAAAGGAAAAATAAATCGGTAGTCACTTAAATTTAGGCCACCGGTGACCGTCAGGATCGCTAAAAAAAATCAAAGAGGCTGCCTCACCCAAGAAAAAAATAACGGGAGCACATCGGACGGGGCTTACGGCCCAAGCACATTACAGCCCACACGCCAACACACGTATGTACAGAGAAACATACAACATTCTCTATTGTCCATAATGTAGAACCCCTGCATGCTGGGATCTATAGAACAGAAGAAAGACTTTTCCTCCTTATAAAGAACTATTTCTGCCCCATCTCTCCTCATTCTTGTTTCCTCAGGCAGTGATTAGAAAGCAGAGGTCATTTACGGCCATCCGTGGCCACTTTGTGCAGCTCACAATAGCCTTTAATGGAACCAGCCGAGGCTACTTACTTATAATGCCTTCTACTCCTTCGTGTTGTATAAATTTCACGTTGGAGATTTTGACGTGGGCTCCAGTGCAGTCGACAAAACTGTCCCCTTTGCCCTTTTTTTCTATAACAACATCGTCTGGCAGACCGTATCCTGTGGAAAGAAAGCATCCAGCGATACATTAATACTGCAGTTTGTAAAACGTCCAACGGGTTCCAGAGCAGACGTGGCCACCAGCCAGCCTTTTACTACTCAAACCAGTCGGCAGACAATGGAAACCTAACAGGGGGACGCAAACGAAGTTCACATAACGCGGACTACATTGTGTTAACCGGACCTGCAGAGCTCTGAATACGCTTCATATCACTTAATCAGGCGTAGGAGAAGAGATCTACCATCATTCCGTTGCGAGATGTTTCTATATTACAGAATGTGGAATCAAAGTAGCGTTTCCTTTTACATTATATCTTCCACCTGCTCTGGCGAGTTGGAGGGGAGCCCATCCAAGATTAGAAGTCTGTGTTTGGCAGATAATAAACAGCCAAGGCAGTAGGGAGCTCCAAATTCATATTTCAGCACAGCAGGTCTATATTATAACTAGAAATCCCGCATACGTAAATGTAGCAGGCAGCCTTAGCGGCTTCTCAACAGCTGAATCCTAAACGGAGATCCAACATACTGACTGGCAAAGCCGGCCTGGCTAGTCTGTAACGCCATATCTACGGCCAACGAGCAAGTTTCAATTATTCATTGTTATTAGCAGCTCGGATAACCATGAGCATTAAGCTCATGGACAATGGACCCAAATGTATAATCTGACCAACCCATTGCACAAACCCCTCACTAACCGGCTGCACACAAAGCCCTGACAGTGTGCTTACCTTCTAGCTCTATAGAGTCTGCGATGCCGATCACGCCATAAACCTCATATCGGCCGGGACAGATAATGACAAGGTCCCCCTCGTAGCATGCGTTTACGGCTTCCAGCGGGTCTCTGTGAAACTGCAGAGCACACAAGATGTTACAGATGTGGGAGAAACGCATGCGCATGCCACTGCAGGGTGCCCATGGGCTTCACTTTCTTAATGGTTTAAGCTACATATAGGAGCTGAAAAGGGCTATGAAAGTAACTATAAGTGGCAAACGGCACCAGGATCTAAATGCATTGGTACAAAATGTTTGCGCAATCAGGATCCGATGTGTAACTAAAACGCGAGAATAACGATATTAGGACAATTGGCTCCTCACCTGAATCTCTACATTTCTGTTGCTGTTCTCAGGCTGAAGTCTTTCCGTCATTAGGTCCTGTAAGGTGGTGAAGGTCATTGTTGTAGATACGATGTGAATGACTCTCCCACCCGCCTGACGAAGTCCTTTGGATTTCACGCTGTACGAGCCAGAGTTTCTCTGATAACAGAATAGATATCTGCAGAAAGAATCCAAGAGATGACTCCTTTACAATGTCACCAGGACACGACGTCACACGCAGACCCTCACTACGGCTCCAAACAAACCTTAGGAGAGGGTTTTCAATCAGTTTGAGTTTCCTTTTCAAATTCTCCATCTGGTCATCCATCTTCATCCCCTCCACCATAGACACGTTATCCAGTTCCGAGTCCGAGTCGGAATCTTTGTTGGATAAACTGTTTCGTAGGTTGGTGAACCGCGCATAAACCTCCTCACATTCCGAGAGAAGCTTGTGATATTCTGACACGAGCGCTGATGGGATCCGATCCTCCAGGATGTCGTAATGTCTGCGAACGAAGTACATGCAATTGTGACTTAGCCGTAGGCACAGAACACAGAACGCGGTCCTTCAAAAGACCCCCATCACGTCGAGCGACAAAGTATTCATATGCGAGCTTCCCACCACTTTCATCCTGTCCTAGTCTAATGTTCTTGGCGCATCTTCCCAGCTGAATTTCCTACATGAAGTATCCGAGGTGTCTGCAGCTTTTGATGTTACCAACAGTCAATGGTTGCAACAGTAATAGAACAGAACATTTCAAATAGAACAGCCAAGAACAGAGAAGAAGCACTCAGTCTACCCGGAGAAGACAACGTAAAGCGGGCTAATAACAAAAGGTGATTTCAGGTCATCTATAATGACCGCGTTCTATAGGCGTGCTCCCAAAGTCCATTTCTGGAGACGAAGGACATTGGACAGAAAACGTGTGGAGGTTAAAACACTCGAAATCACCGATCCAGGGAAGATGCAGTACAATATATGATTTATCAGATAGATTTATCACGTACTATAGAAATGTAATTGAAAGTAAAATGCCCAAATGGGAGGCCCAAGCCGAGCGCAAAGGCAAAATAAAAGCACGCCAGCCTCCGAGGCTGCGGCAATTATAAATCATGCACCACATTTTGGCGTGGGTTGCTTGTACAAGTATACACCGGCCACGCAAGTTTGCTTCTCTGCGATTGAAATTGTCACTCTCTTTCATTGCAAATGCAAACAATTTGCTGTCTATTAAGACTGATCGGATCACAAAGGCTTTCGCCGGTATTTATCTCACCGGGATCCACCTCTCTATCATCCTAAACGGCTCGGAGGTCTGTAGCCAAATACTGTGACAAGCAAAGTTATCTTTGATCTAAGAAAAAGCACCCCTCCTTTCCTGGACCATCTGCTGCGTTGCACACACATCTCCCAGACAAATGCCTTTTGTCATTTGCAAATTTAAAGTTTGCAGTGGAGAATAATTTCTGATAGGTGCTGAAAACGAATGGACTAAAGCTGTCACAACAGGCTTCTCCAGAAAAACAATCTCATCATTAAAACCTGTTTGCGCATGGAATAACGTACCTGCTGCTTGCTATTGTAAGACTATAACGGATTGCTGAGGAAGGAGCGTGAAAGATGTCTGCGGGATGGCTACATGATCGGTTATATTGGTGGTATATCACAATGAATTAACACGCTTACTGAAGTGCATTGTGGGCAGATGTGTGCCTAACATTACATTCATTAAGGGACTCAATGTGGGGGAAGAGAGGCGCGTCCGTGTGCAAACTACCTGGAAAACATACTAAGAACAGGAAACATTATTGAGCCTTTAAACAGAAAATGGGTGCAATAAGGAGGCAGTTCTGCATTTATGGTAAAAATACATGGTTTGTGTGGTTAAGCAGCGCCACCCAGTGGCCACCTGTCATCATTGCAATGCCACGTCTCAAGATCTGTGCAGAGTCCTCTCTAAACGTAGCTTTCAATGTGCAGATAAAGCCATTAACACATGACGCCGCACGTAAGTATGTGAGCCGATAATAAAAACGTAATAACCCCCCCAAGTAATGGAAATAAAGTATTTCCTGAAGGACTTACAGACGCAGGCGAGGTTCAACGCAGCGGACAAAAAAATCCAAGCGGTCATCTTCCTCTTCATCCCACGGCCGCCAGATGTGCTGGTAGAAAAAACTAAAGAAAAAGGAGGATTTCCTGATTCTCTTTTTTCCGGTACAAAGATGCAATTATGCTCTTCAACAGAGCAAATGTGAGGGTTACGATACAGAAGAGCAGAAAACAGTTTCTAGAAAAAGATAAAGGGGTTAAACAGAAAAGAAGAAAGCGGAGGAAGCTTCGGCGCATTAAAAATGGAAATACAGATTGAGGTTCTCATAAACACACCAAAGATTTGTAAAAAAGTGTCTGGAAAGGTCAGAATGAGATATTATTATTAATACATGTTCACCTATGCACCAGCTATCGCAGCTGATTGACAGGACTGGGCTACGGTACCCAAGTCTGCAAAGCCAGGCAGGCGGGTGGTGAAATACACTTACCGCACATGCTCCACAACGAGCGCCGTCTGATCAAAGTCCCCCGAATCATCAAACACCACGTAAAGCTCCTGCAGAGGAACCTTCTGGTCCTTAACCTCCAGCAGGTCTCCAATACCCTCCCCGCTAATGCCGCTGAGCCGGGATTCAGAGAGCAGCGGCTCGCACAGCCGCACCACGGCTTTCAGACTGGACGGGTCCACATCTGTCACCTGCAACCAACAGACCCGAGTCAGGGGACAGCCAACGAGTTATAACAAACACTCATTCCTGTACACTTTGCTGCTCGCCCCACCCTACGGTTCCTAAAAAAGTGATGCCATGGAATTGGATATTCACCGGGAATTTATGTGCACATAGTTTTCATTTACAGCTTACGCGCAGGCTCACGACGCAGAGATGGCGAGCTGCCGGGACATAAACAGTTTATTAGCGCAGGGACGGCCCTGAAGGTAATCTGCGAAAAGTCCTGCCGATACCTGCTACGCGAGCCAGCTGTCAGCAGCCTCGGGGGATCCCTACCACAAAGCAAACTGCAAACGAAATTGTTTTTAAATACGCGTCCTTTATTAAAATCTACTCAGGCAGAGAGGCCTTTAAACACAACAGAGGATTTAGAGCCGTGAGTGCGCTCCGAAATATATTTAAACGTACTGAGGGACCCGGCGAGCAGACGGCTCCCTCATCCTCCGCCTCGTCCTGCGCTTATGTTTCATTCCCCGTAAAGAGCGTCTACGAGGTCCAGGCCAATAAACGGCGCTCAACGTACCTCCACCAGAACGTCGAAGATATCCGTGTGCCAGACAGCCCTCCAGCCCGTCGGCTCTATAGCCTTCTCTACGTATTCACCGATGAACTCCTCCACTTCTGACGGCTTGCTATCACCTTAGCAAAAAAAAAATGTAGAAGGTGTTAAGGATGCATCTTTGAGATATTTGGGTCAGGCTGGCACAACGGCTGCCAAAAGAATTATTATTATTATCTTTTATTTATTTATGAATATGAATCTCCACGTGGGACGCGCAGTAGGATGGAGACGGAGCGATACCCTGGTACCAAACCATGCCGTGATGCACCGTGCCCTGCGTTAGGACGGGTGAACCTCAGGACAGGCTCGCTCTATATATCTTTAGCTAATGGAGCCAAGGCCACGGTTCTGACTCTCAGGGCCAGGATAGCAGCGCTCCGAGGGCCACGCGGTGACCAGCGGGAAACAGAGGAGCTTAAATATCCTGAGCCGACTGTGAGAAGCCTATATTTAGACAGCATGCGAGCCTGCGAGGCATCTGTGCACCTGTTTATTTGGCAGATCAACCGCAGTTTCTGCTGAAAAAGAAATATCTGGTGGTCCGCTCATCATAGCTAGAGAAAAATCTGGTGGTCCGCTCATCATAGCTAGAGAAAAATCTGGTTTTGGAAATAAGGTTTATTTTAAGCATGAAGCTGCCAACGAGGAGTAGGGGGGGCCGACAGGCCGCAGATGGTAAGGAGGAAAATAAAACTCACTTTCTAGTTTAGGATGAGTTTGCTAAAGCGTCAGAGTCAAGTACAAGAGGCTGGCCATCAAGCCGCTGGTCTGAGGTTACACTGCTTAGTCCTCGTTTAATTACCAAGTCTGATAAGCGAGAAACGTATCTACTGTAGAACTTTGTAAGACAGGAGGTACATGAGCTGGATGTGGCCCTTAAGGGCCTGGGGTATGACCCCCCGGGCTAAGAAGCTGGTCTCTTCACCGAGTGTCCCATCACATTATATACTCTGGCAGCTTGGTGCTCATCACAGAGCACGCGAGTAAAGCACGGAGTGGCGGCACTTACCGAGCAGATAGTCCTTATACGCCTCAAACCTCTCGTAGAACAGAAGGTTGTTGGTCTGAAACACGTCAGGAAAAAGCGCGTTCCCGGTCGACGTGAAGTGCGCCACCGATTTCCCCAGCTTCTTGCAGCTCCCGTAGTCGCTTGCGCTGTCGTACCCCTCTTGGAACAAACCTAGAGATGGGGCAAAGCGTTTGAGGAACATCACAGCGTCATCCGCTTTGTGCTCAGACCGGAGATCATTCCCACCGTGCTATGAAGTCATTGTCACCGAAGCCCATAACGTTATTCAGGATCTGCGAGCGCCGAGAGATCAGAGGACAGGAGGAAGCGAGAAAGAACCCGCAATCCCAACGCTTCATTCATCAGCCACAGCTAAGCCTGCCCCGCATTACACAAAACAATCAAACAACAGAAACGTAACGAGTGTCCTGTGGGGCCGAGGGGCCGTGCTCTGGTAAACCTATTTAACCCGGGAAGGAACATTAAGGAAGAGTAAAGTTAAGACGAGCTGGTCGTGGCCGAGCTGAAACGCGTTGGCATGAAGTCAGTAAATATAATAAATTCATTACACACAGGGGCTGGATTATTCCTTCTCTGTGTATATAGAATTACACAACGGCGCTACACAACCCAGAACCAATAATGGACATCATATATACAGACAGTGTGCGTGGGGACATTACATATATACACAGAGTGCAGGGGGGGGGCTAGGGCTAGATATATACACAGAGTGCAGGGGGGACTATATATATATATATATATATATATATATATATATATATTACACAGAGGCAGGGGGGGGCCTATATATAATATATATATATTATATACATACAGAGTGCAGGGGGGGGACTAGATATAGATATATATATATATACACACACACAGAGTGCAGGGGGGCTAGATATATATATATATATATATATACACAGAGTGCAGGGGGGACTAGTATATATACACAGAGTGCAGACTAGAGTGCAGGTGGGACTATATATTATATATACACACAGAGTGCAGGGGGCTATAATATATATACACACACAGAGTGCAGGGGGGCTAGATATATATATATATATATATATACATACAGAGTTAGATATAATATATATATATATATACACACACAGAGTGCAGGGGGGGCTAGATATATATATACACACACAGAGTGCAGGGGGGGCTAGATATATATATACACACACAGAGTGCAGGGGGGGCTAGATATATATATACACACACAGAGTGCAGGGGGGGCTAGATATATATATACACACACAGAGTGCAGGTGGGGACTATATATATATATAATGTGTGTGCATTACATATACAAAGAGAGTGAGTATGTACAATATATATACACACATTTATACAGAGAGCGTTTGTACATTATACAGACATATACTGTGTGGGCGTGCCTACATCGTATGGAGTGTGTACATTTAACATTATATGGAGTGTGTGTGTGTATACATTATATGGAGTGTGTGTGTTTACATTATATGGAGTGTGTGTGTGTATACATTATATGGAGTGTGTGTATATACATTATATGGAGTGTGTGTGTGTATACATTATATGGAGTGTGAGTGAGTGTGTACAGATGTAACTTTCTCCATATATCTGTACACAGATCCGCCCCGCTCGTTATCCCCGCAGTGTACCGTGCAGGCCTGCAGCACAGACCGTGTCCCTCCCGCACCGTCATGCAGGAATCCGGGTGCGTTACCTCGCCGTAAATCCCGCTCGCTGCTCGCTGGGAGATCGGCTTCGGTGACGGTCATGTCCTCCATGGCCCGGGGAACGATTCCGGTCCACACCCGACGATTACACTTTCAAATTCGCCCGCTCCTGTGCAGTCCGGTGACGTTGACGTCGAGCTTCTCACTGATTGGCTGCCGTGCCCAGTGACACAACTAGGCAGACACTGCTCCGCCTTGTGGCCACTGATGGGTATGACATGAAACAGCGACACAGCCCGGCAGGCAAAAAGAGTATTACTGCTCCGCCTTGTGGCCACAAATGGGTATAACATGTAACTGAAAGGAAACGTGTATATTCATACATTTGGCTTTACATGGAAATCATGAATGGGATTTGAACCGTATATTTAGACATTCACAGATTCTTCTGTAAACAGTGATGAGATTATTGAAAAATAAAAACTGAAAAGAAAGTATAGATAAACAACAAACAATAATCACGGCTATGAATTTTTATTTTACTTTTATACATATATAGGATCCATGTTTGTGGATATATATAATGTTTATTATGTTTATATTATATATTATATTTTAATTGTTATACAGGGAATACCATGCATTTAATTTCCAGAAAACACGCTACGTTTTCCTATGTAATCTCTATAAGGGAATTAATTAGTATTTATGCATATGAATTTAATTGAAATAATATTATTCCATGAATTGAATGTTTAAGTTAAGTATCTAGTTGTGCACAGGTCACATCAAAATCAGGACCGATCATCTGTTGCCATACTGAAAAATACTGGTTTTTATGTGCAAAGCCTTAAGATGAAAAAATACAGATCTGCTGGGATTTATTGAGTGCTTTTTCTTTGTCTAAATGGGACAGAAGCTTCAAACGTAGAAGCTCATTGAGGCTGATTTGGAAACCACCAGATGCACAAATAAAAATGAAAATCAACAGCAGGCACCACAAGCACAATTCATGTCTCTAAGTCTTTGTAATTACCTATTTATGTATCCATTAAAATGCATTTGTATTCAGCAATCACAGTCATTTTTACTTTACTTTTTCGTCTTTGCCACAAGATGTCTCCAGTATTCCTATGATAATGTTACGCTGATGTCGCTGTTCCCTGCTGAGTATTGTCAGAAGTTTCTGCGTTTTCAAATCCACTGCCAAATGTTTAATTGCTTTCTTTTGCCGAAAATTCAATAAAATTAGCTGACTCGTGTTATACTGCCCCAGTCAGCGTATGTGTCCTCCTTGACATGACCAATAGAAGGTTCTTTATATGTCATTCAAATGTGTTAAAATAACAGCATAATATATATATACACTGATATAGATGAAATATTCTATAGATGGTAAATGCATCTCTGTGTTCCAGATTATCCATAAAAAGTATAGACACATATCAGCCATGGTCCAAAGCTGCACTAATCCAAAGCTTGATAATATACACGTGACATAGTATGGGCAGCAGCAGGAATGCATGTGCATTAATGGATGTTACATAGCCCAAAGCACACTTCCGTGTGCCAGTTACATCAGATACCTGGTAGAGCCCCTAGGAACGCTTCACCTTCACCAGATAATGGTGATATGTTGTGGCGGAGGACTGGGAGGTGGGCTTGCTCCTCACTGCATCCCCAATAAAAGTTGGAAGGCAAGGGACAGAATCACAGATCTCGCCTAAACCGAAACACAGAAGAAACACTCCAGTACCCCGTGCATGATTTAAAATGGTGCAACTGTTCCTTTAACACAGAGCAGGGATCATAAACAACAATAAGCATGTTGCCCGCGTGATTCATTCAAACCCACTCAGCATGAGATGTTAAAACTGCGTTACATGCTGTCAGCCAGCGGCAAATGGAATGACAAAATGAATGGTATTTAAGGGTCTGGTCAAATGTGTACTTGTGATGGAAAAGTGCAGATATCAATCAGCGGCTCACTATAAGGTCTACAGATCCATTTGCTTGAGTTGTGCGATTTTTTAATGAACCAACATGTCAGTTTTACAAGCCTTTGTGGTCTAGACATTTACAGTCTGCAGAAGGCTTTATGACACCTATTTTAAAGATCTAAGAATATTCCTGCAGCCAGACAGCCCTATATATCAGTCTACTATTAAGATATATTGAGTAAAAACCCGCAACGCATGCCTGCTAGCAGTGATAATATGCTATCCTAATATCAGATTAATGAGTCACGCAGACGCTTCATGGGCCATCATTAGGAAGAGGCTTCTGGGGTCAAATAACAGAATGACATTTTCAGATGTGGCCGACTTTTATCTCTTTTTGACTCCTCCCACTCCCCCTAACCACACCCACTACATTCTAGTCACTCCCACTGCATGAACATCTGGCACTGCATTCTAGCCACTCCTGCTGCATTCTAGCCATTCTCGCTGCACTCTAACTGCTCTCACTGCTTACTTGTCCTACGATGACTGCAATCCAAGTTGTCTCGCCCTAGCATTTGACTTCCCGTGATTTAAGCTTCTTATGCACAGTAACTTTGTGAATACAAAAAGCCAAAAGGTTTTTAAGCCTTTCCTGGATCATAAAGTCAGCGCCGTGTCTCACGTTTAATGCATTAGTGACCACTGAAAGGCGATGTTAGATAAAATGTCATGGCTGATAAGAGCCTCTGAAATATCTGAACATAATGGCAGGTTACAAGCCTATATTATGAAACATGTAATCATGATAAGTATAAACTAATCTCAAATAAATAAGATATTACTTAATCAAACCAGGTCTGAAAGGGCAGGGATTAGAATGAAACTTCATATGGATAAAAATAAAAATAAATCATCTATTTTTGGGCCACCGTTAACAGCATTTAGTAATTACCCTGCGCTCATCTAATGCAATGTGCTTTGCCGCCTATACTCAGTTCCTATTTATCCCTGTCTATACCTGAGCCTCCACATCAAGGTCCTTGATCGCTTATCTTTGGGCTCAACCCCAGTGGCGTCACTAGGGTTGGTGTCACCCGGTGCGATGAAACATGGTGTCACCCCCTCTTAGATGATCTGCCAGTGCCAGGTCTGCCTCCTCCACTCCGGTTGCAGCCGCGCTATGGTAGGTGATCCCAGGCGGATTACAATCTCTCATAGAGTTCCCTGCCTGTTGTGGTGTCACCCCCTGTAAGGTGTCACCCAGGGGCGATCTGCCCCCCCGCACCCGGTTTGTGACGCCACTGCTCAACCCCTTGCTAAGTGTTTCAGGGTGAAAGGCCACTCCGGTGTGTGCTCCTGGGTGACGGTAGATGTGACAATATTGGCTCAGACCTAAAGTAACGGCTGGGATTCATCTGGCGAGTGAGGAAATGTGGAAATAAATACATACCTGGTTCTGGAGGTAGGTAGGGCTGCTGACACTATGTTTTGTTTTTTGGGGGGGTTTACCGATCAATTGTTGCAAGTAACAAATACATTGTGTTACTATATTTATCAAGAACTTATGCGACAATGCAGTTCCATTAATGCAGATAAAAATGGCTCTATGCATCTACTGTATATTTACATAATACATCTTTTCCATAAATTTGTACCACTTCAATGGTCGTTTCATTAAGTAGTTACACATTTTTTTTTATAAAGTGTCTCTGTAAAGAAAAAAGTAAATAAGTCTTTTGACACTGAACTGGTTCACATCTTATGGCTTTAAAGGCTCACACGCAGATTTTCTTCATACCACTGTCACGCCATGAACTTGTTTTACAAAAGCCGCGCAAGACAATCAGTACATTGTGATCAAAACAAATGCAAAAACTTCTTTGAATCTAGAAAAACAGATTTCTATTTTTATCTTTAAAGACCGTGTACCTTCTATGTCTGCGAAACTAGTGAAACACACAAAAAAAATAAAGCTCTAATTAATTCGGAGCTAGAAGAAGAGGGGTATTGTGTTTAAAAATGACAAATTAATTGGGAAGGTGTGGGTGATAAAACATCCCTTCATTTACTTGCCTTGATTGTGCCATCCGTATCGCAACACAAACCCTCCATGCTTCTTTGCCACGTTAAGCACGATATATCCACCACATATAGCTGAAATAATCTGAAATATTAACATTTAATAATAATATTCCAGACTCTTGGGTCACTAGATGGATCACCCAAATAGCAACACTCCAGGCTGATTAGATTCTATCACAGCAAGGTGAGTTGCCAACTTGCCATGGCCTTGACCCAAGTGCTTGGCTCGGCCCCAACTGACAAGCTGGCTCTCAGCTAGAAGTTTGGTCTTTGCAAGCAGCCTCACTATTGTCTGTGTTCACTTACTGTCATCAGATTAACCACCAGTCTTTCACTCGCTGCGAGTCTTTGTTCTTGGCTTTCTGTGCTTTCTACATGCTGAGGTCACACACGCATCACCCGTGGGAAGACTATGATGTCATTCAATTATTACTCCTGCAAAGCTAGCCGTGAAAGGACCCGGGTCATCTTCTTGGTGCATCCCTGCTGAAAATAATCAGTACTTAACGTCCGCACCGCGTCTCGGTACAGTAAACATGTATTGTTGGCATTGTAGACATTCTAGGTACCTGAATGGAATCCTAACCACCACTAATGTTACGCATGCAATCCCCCACTACAAAGAGATAATCTTAGTGTCATCTCCCAAGAAGAAATTATGAAAATGTTCCAGAATTTTGCTTGCGGAGCAATTAACTGCAACTTCGCGTACGCCTGCTCTGACGGTTAATCAGAAGAACGGTGCACGCCTTTTAATTGACTTGTAATTAGGAAGCAACACAAGAGTAATTGTGACTTCCTCGCATACAGCTCTCCGCGAAACAATATGTTTGTCTAAAGTACTACAAACTTTCTAGTGACAATCAGGAAGATAAAAAAAGTTTCACAATCAGGAAGCAAGGTAGAGGTCATTGCCCCGAGGGCAGATACGTGGTTTATTGCGCCTAGTGGCACCTACAATGTGAATCCAACCCTGACTATATTATAAATGGCACTTAAGTGGTAAGCTGCAGGATATTTCCCCGTAAAGCTAAATTCATTTTAATATATCATGAGATGGACCTCTACTTTCATGACGTATACCGAACCATCAAGCCTTCCTAGCCTCATTATTTATTTATTGGGATTGGGAATATGAAATGAAATAGCATCTGCTGGTGATAAAGTGTAATCAGCTACCACGGAGAAGACATCAGATTTTATTTCCTATAAACTGTTCCGGATGCTCTTTACCCCAGATTACAAAGTCCGGCATTACATTTTCAGGGCCGCAGATGTGCCAATGGAATAAAATGCATCATCTTCCATGTGATGATGGCCACGTGTGATGCAATATACATTAGAAGAGCTTTAAATCCACCGCCTTGCTTCTCCACGCTCATTGAGTATGTATGATCCAGCACATAAATATGTGTTTTGCAGAAGATTACAGGGCGGTCGGGGAAGGCTCGCCAAGCTATTCAGAAGCAGACAAAAAGACCGAATGAAAATTGCAGCTCTCCGATCATATTTGTCAGTTTTTCTAGTCTGCAAACAACCATGGATGATTACAGTTATTGTAAAACGTCTATTTCCACAGTTCGAAAACTTACAGAAAAGCCTCCATTTGCATCTCCAAGAAATATTAGCAGGTTTGAAAAACGCTGATCCGACGATGCTAATAAAGAGATAAACTTTACGTCCTTGTGACAAAGTGCCCAACTGGCCTATTTGGGGATTTTTTATGTACTTCAAAAAAAAATACCCACCAAAAAATGAGTTTTTCTTCCCAAAGCATGAACGAAAGAAACTATGTTTTTCTATTCACGTCCTCGTGACCGGAGGCAACAGGGGTTCTGTATCAAAAACGTGACTCTGGTGCAAAGTTGGAAATTGGTCTTACTGAACAGAATAGAATGATCAAATAAGCAGGAGCGTTCTATTAGTTGTTATGGTGATACAATGTGTGGCTTCTATTCTATAATAAGGCTTAGAAAAGTCTACTAGTCCAGCTTCCAGCAGGAGACAAAGAAAATATTCTCCTGCTTATATATATATCTATATATCTCTATAATAATATATATATATATATATATATATAAAGCAGGAGAATATTTTCTTTGTCTATATATATATATATATATAATATATATATTATATATATATATATATATATATATACACATATATATACCGGTATATATACGGGGCCCACGGGAGGCAGCATTGTTGGCCCAAAAGCTGAATCCCCTCACTCCTTCATTAAGAATCTATTTACTCGTCCTTATTACAAAAGGATTATTCTATTAGCAGCAAAGCAATTTAACACAAACATAATTCTGATGGTTAATTATCACGCCTTGTGTACAGAGCATTTCAACATCTTGCTCTCTAATAAGACTTTGCTTCTCCGTGATTAACTCACGGCTTCATGTTAGGAAATGTTGTTTTTTTTAGTTAATCACGCCTGTAGCGTGATATAATCTGTGTTAATGTGTCAGTCAAAGTGCAGCGTGCATGGTGGTATGAAGCAGTAGTACCGATCTGTCATGGATTGACGGGGATATAACCGTCTGTTAGTGTATTAATGTTAATGTTAGTGTTTTTATTTTATCTTAGTGAGAAAATTACAAAGAGAATCAGAAACCCAATTCCATGACTATTTTTGATGCATGAAAAAACGTCTCCGGTTTAAGGACTAATGTGGCGTCACAGTCTGATACCGCGTAATTTATCTCTCCAATTTGGAGACAGCCAGTAACTGAGCGATGGTGGCGTTGCCTATCCAGATCTGGAAATGGAACATAACTTGAGGTCAGAACACCGGCGGGTCGGCAATCATTAAACAAAGTACTCAGACAATAGGAGATTCTCCCAATCTAAGACTACTACATAACGGCACAAAAGGAAAAGAGAGACGCCTCGAACTCTCTGAAAGGCGTCTCTTCTGTGAAGTCATCAATGAAACCTCTCAGAACGTCTAAAATAGTGACCGCAATACTGAACTCCGGAGGAGGAAGACAGACAGCGCGTTCTCAACCAGAGAAAAAATCCAAGTCATCCTCGGAGTAAACAAAGCATACAAAATATATCGGACGGATTTCAGTGACAGCCGACTGCGTCTGTACAGCAAAGCTCAATAACGAAAATAGAATTAAACAAAAATAACTGTGTACCATTATATGGTGGTTATTTTGGTTCATTCTGCGCATAGAACAGAAAATAAAGGTCAGATTACAATGATAGTTAAGCCATGCCAGGCGCGTGACCCTTGCACTATACAATGCGGGACAGCGGTTGATATCACCATAAATAATACACACAAACACAAGAAAAGACACCGGCCCGACTTGGATTCTCTAATGGCCGCGGCATTCATTTACCTAAATCCCGCAACGTACTTTATTGAGAAAACATAAACAAAATAAGCAGTTAAACGTCAATAATTCACCTCACCGCTTAAGCCTGCTGTAGGGTCCCATCCTACTTCTATAAACATTACAGCGTGGTGTATCCGCGGCAGACCACCCGCCAGGTACCGCGTTCCTCCACACAGAGGGTCGGGGTCAAGGCGGATAACCTACTGACGTCATCAGAAAACCAATTCTAACTGGCATCTAGCCAAGATCTAGATATTAACCCCTTGTGGGTTTCTCACCTAGAACTTATAAGGGACCCTTCAATACTTCCAACCAGGGCGAGCGGGTGGGAATCTACATACAGCAGGTAAGCACACTCCTTAGTCTTTGTGAATAGGATGTCCCTGAGCGATATCCCCTTTATATAGCATTTTTTCCGCTAATTGCTCCAGAGGTCCCTTCTGGTGGCTTCACCCTATCTGACTTATTGGGAAAGTTAATGCGAAGCAAAGTAGCCGAGACCTCTTCGATAGCCCAGTACCCAAGAAACAAAAAGAAACAATTAAAACATAGTAACTTAGGTTGAACAAAGAGCTAAGTCCATCAAGTTGAACTCTTCTACCTATTGTTCCTACGTTTTATTCAAAAGAAGGAAAAGAAATAAACATGTGATTTCTTTCCTACATCACAATAGATCTGGCTTTAGGAAAACATGACTTCTGCAACGGAGCAAGAGAAATCGGGGGCCATGTTGTTAAGCCGCTGATGTGTCGCGTTGGTTGTGTTTTCCACCCACTGGTGTCAACGACACTCAAATGAAGGAAAATAAAAAAGCCCCATAGAGCGAGAATTGTGTAACAGGCTTTTATGTGTTTGGCATGGCTTGTATGTCTACCATTAACTCTGTGTTACATCACTGCCAGGGCTGCTTGGTCAAAATTATAAGGATAATTCCCTTTACTTTTATGTCTGTGACACTGGAGCACTCTGAAGCCTAAAATGCACTGCATGAGAGCACACCGTATCCATGACGATGAAAATAATTTTTCCTCTAATTGTAATTTACATAACGCCACAGGCTCCCGGTTTACCTTTAACTATACAATGTATCAGTATGTTCTATGACATCATTTATTTTACCAATTCAAAAAAACCCCTGATAATTATATTAATTATAAGGGAATATTGTTTTTTTTTCCTATAATCCCACTAACATTTAATATGGCTTTGGGCAGAGTTGCTTTTCCGCTTAAGATTGTTGCCAACTTCCACACGAATCCTTGGTTTCTCTATGCCAAGAACAAAGTTCGCAATATCCAGTGGCTTCCTAGAATAACTTGTAAGCGCTAATTGCGATCTTTGTGGTTGTGAGCTGTGATTTCCTTGGAAGACATTACAGTGTCCTTGATTTGATTTTGTGGGTTTTTACAAAAAATACAGATTCTCCTACTTGGCTACTGACTCGTCGGTCCGGGTGAAGTTCCAGATTCCAGTCCCTACACAGATCGTCGACTGTCAATTTGTCTGTCCATATCCAGATGTCCTGGATTGAGGATTTGCCCTTCTTTTGTTAGTTTGACTTCCTATATGAATTAGAATGCATGAGTAAATGTTTGCAATTTAGTCCCTTGCAGCGCAGTCCAAATCATGCTGCGGGCTGGATGCTATTATATTTCATTAAACCTGTTTTAACAACTGTTGTTAAATAAACCCCCCCCCCACATTTTATTTATAGACATTCTTTGAAATAATGTCTGTAATTCCGTTTCCATTGTTCCATTCGTCGTCTTAATTAACCTCTGATCTCCAACTGTGACCTTACGTCAAAGGCTTTGCAAGAAGCACAGAAAACTCCAAGCAGAACATAAAGAGATTTACAGCTGTACATTGGCCGGGTGTTTAATGGCTAGAATGCTATAGTGACTCCTCAATCAGTTAATTACAATGTTTTATTGTTCTTTGCCCAGAATGGCAGCATGGCACTAGAAGAACCAACAGCCTGCTGACTGTTTCTCCGCCGGCTTGCCAGTGGTTATTTCTGATGTAGGTTTTGCACCTGTTCTGATTGGTATGTTGGCCTCTTTTAAATGGTTGGCAGATTTTCCATTAATTGCATTGGCACATTGTGTGGGGGAGGAAAGATGGGTAGAGACACTAGTCACTCGCCGTCGTAGACTCTAAATGTTCAGGCAAACTGTTTCTCCGTTCTCAAAGCAGTTCATTGACTTACAGAAGAAACAACTCCATTAGCAGTCACCGCTTTGGCCAAAGAGAGAGGTGAGGTGAGGTCAAGTAACGTACGGACCCACAAGAAGCATTTAGGATTTTGTAGACACCACAGGCAGAGAAGGCATGGGGTGAATAAATCAGACAATGAATCAGACAATGAATCAGACAATGACTCACGTGGGAGCATTTTGACAGATTTTGCCCTTTCAAATACCTTCTTGCCACTGTGTAAGGACTCTAGGGTGTTTGACCCATTTGGCCCCTGCCTGGAACAGTGATATTGCCCAATGTAAAGGCGAGTTCTGGATCTCGCCCTACATTTAAGTTGCCAGTCATGTCCCAGCACAGGCCAAAAGCATTTTCCCCAAACAGAAAACACTTGCCTGTAATATCAAAGGGAGTTTTATATTCCGTCCACTGCAAAGAAAAACATGCAAGGATTTTTTTTTTCCCCTGGAATTACACGCATTCAGGCATAGAGGTTCTGCACTCCAACTCATAAAGTACTTTATTCGCTTTCTCAAATAACAGTTAATGCATTTCATCTAACGGAGCAGATATCCTGGTGCTTTCATCAAAAAGAAAAGGGCTGTGCTTGCTGTCGCAGAGGGAAGATTGAATTTTATTACTATTGATGAATACACTTTCCTTTTATATTATTATTATTATTATTATTATTGTTTTTATTATCTATACATGCATTTCATTAGCATAGTATGCTTGTTTTTGCTTTTTAACAATCAATAATAGCCTTTGAAACACAGCATGTCCGTCCTATTTGGATACAGTAAATACATCATTATGACTTAAGACATGAAAGTGTCTGAAACCCTCTACTTCCTTTTAACTTTCCATGTGTGGCTTTTCATTTTCCTTAGGCTTCCTCTGACCACTAATTCAGTAAATATATATATATATACATACATATATACATTCACTAGACCAATGGATTTCCGATACACAATGCAATGTTTCACTCTTTTCTTTTTTACTTCCTTTAAGTTTCTCGAAGGGATCTGTGGCTGCCCAGGATGCCTCATAGAAACCTCGGGTCTGATTCTACGATCAGCCTGCTCTGTGTCTGTAAATTCAGAGATTTGTCCATTAGTTATTTGTCGTAAGGAGAATTGATACAGCCATATTGGTCCAGGAGAAGATATGGATTTTATTCATAGTTCACCTTTTTGATACCTGTTTTGGGCCAACATAGAAAAAAATGCCACATAAGCTTTCAAGGAGACACCGTTGATACCCCAAAAGCTGATGTGACTCTTACTACTTTTTTTATGTCGGCCCAATACAATGTTCCAACTTCAATCAACAATTTGAAAAGTGAATACCTGGTTTTAAAATAAAGAAATACGTAAACCCCTTTTATGTTAGGTTACCTGCCGTCTGCATTGTCCAAAGCAAACCGATGTTGGCCGTCCTCCATTAGTTGAAATGCACTCATTGTATTTAGTATGGCAGATCGTATCTTGATCTATTAGCCAGCCTGGTGGTCCATCCTCATTATATTATACATTAGAACAGAGACATTCATGGGAAATAGGCCTTGCTTTAATATTCTTTTAAAAATCTCTCACATTAAAAATAAGAAATAATCCTCTTATTTCAGTTAAATAAAACAGACGGCGCTAATTCCAAACTGCACAAAAGAAAATGGTAATGTGATTTGATTTTGCTCTAAGCGTTAACTATACGGCGGCAGTACAGCGGCAGGAAACATAATTACTGCCTGTTCTGCAATTACTCTAATAGGATGCCCATTGTACCTCCATGCAAAATAATTATTAAAGGCCAAAGAAAAAAAACACCAATTCCGCCGGTGTTGTGGACATGATGTTAATAACACTCGATGCGCAAACATCTAATTAGTGCTATCTAATAGTGCTATTATTTTTTATGGATACATTATATCCAAAATTTGAATTGTTATAGTGACTTGATATACTTCATGTAGCATGTGCTGTATCGTGAGCTTTTGTCTTTTATTTTCAACATCTGGAAACTCTATATTCTCTGATGTGAACGAAGCACACAAGTTCCCTACCGAATGATATCTGGAAGAAAGCCCCCCTTTACATCCCTGTTTATATGATAAATATAAGTCCTTAATTCTTGCCCCATTGGGGACATGGAACACACGGCTTCAGGGCTTCTCCTAACATACACTTACCAGAAGAATGCCGTCCTGCGCTGAAACATCGTGGCTTTCAGTGTTTTGTTGATGGCGGACATTCCGATGACGTTAAGAGATCGGCACAAATGTTCTATAAAGCAATCAAACCCTCGGTACGACTGGAATAGTGGCGGCGTCTGAGAAGTCTGTAACTCGCGCCACTCGATATAAGCAAGAAGATGACTCACGCGAGTGAATTAACGGAGAAAGAAACATTCGGTGTGCATTTAGAGAAACTCGGCAACCATTAATACGTTGCAAGACAGGTCGGACCTCGAACTCCTTGCACAGGGGTACAGATTCAGTAATATGTAGAAAACATGCCAGAGCACATGCAGAAAACCTATTTCATCATCGCTATAATTCACTATTCACACATTTCCTTAAATAGTGAATTTTATAGGCCGGGCGGTGATGGATTTTAATAAAACAGCAGTCATTTTTTTCTGCATATCTGCTATCTGAACACTAAGAGCGGGAGGCAGAACGATTCTAATTATTTATTATTATTAAAATTATTATTTAAAATGAAAAGACAATCAATAGTAAAATAATATAAACAAAGCGCGATTGTGATCGGTATAGATGCCATCAACGTACTGTACCTGTATTATAAATTCTAACATTTATGCAAAACCCCATATGACTAAAAAAGGTCATTTGCAAATATCTAACTAAATTATACTTTCAAAATATATATATGCCGCATCGAAAACGTATGTAAATTCTGTTTATATGTTCTAAAATATTCATTTAAAAAATATACCTTTCCCAAAAATAATTTATAATTCATTTTATTTTACATCTCTCTTGTATAAGAGTTTCATTAAGCTGATGATGAAGACACACACAAATCATACAAATGCCGTTTCTTTTTTTTGTGGGGATTTCTTGATGCGTTCATTGAATTTTAGTCAACATTCTAAACTTGGCACCCAAGTGTCAAACAGCCAAAAACTGTTTCTACGAAATAGGATAAAAAAAAAAACCCGCTAGGCTGTGACGCATCTGTTTTAATAGCTCTCTGCGACTTGAGGCTGGCATGAGCTGACTCCATGGGATGTGATTCATAATTACCAGGGCTTCTGTTCAGAAGGGGGGCGTTAGATGGAGGTTAGCCGCCAAACAATCTGGCAGAAGAGGCATTTAGTAAAGCAGACCTTCTATGTGCCAAAAAAATACAAAAGTAAGTATATGGAGAAAATATATGTAATTCTCTTTATAAAAAAAAACCCCTACAAGACATATTTAAGACATTTTAATAACACATTTCAACTTACCTGCCTGCGAGAGTTATTTTCATGGACCGCGGCAGGATCGCTTGTCAGTTCAGCAAAATCCCTCCTCCGGACGTCACGTCTCTTCTGCACTAGAAAGCAAAGTTTAGGCTCGAATTGACATTTCGGAAAATTTGCCAGGTGTAATACAAATCAGCAAGACTCAATGGGAACGTCGAAAGGAACTGACAGATGAGAGCTAATCGACCGAATCTCAGAAAGAAATGATGGAGTGCTTCTTATTTTGAAATCTTTAAGCACTTGTCTGATTCTGCCGAGTGGTTTAATAAACTGCTAAAATAATTGACAGCTTGGAAAGAACTCATTTAGGAATCAGTGGGAGCGATTCAGGGGTTAAGTAGGGTTATAATAACGCAATGAGATCAGAATGCTTGGAGGACTTGGACTGAAACAAATGGTTTTTTGGAGGCTATTGAAAGGTACAAAGCTTTGTGATGTCAAGAACAACTGAATAAAAAGTAAGTTTGAGTAATATCAGGTATTTTAAACCACATTAACACCAATTAAGGGTTAACGTCATTTAATCGGGCCCATAAAGTCTCAAAATGAAATAGAGTTGTGAGCTTCTTGTGCTTCCTAGATGCGTGACTTTGGTTATAATTTGGCTTCGGATGATACAAAAGATGTCTGTATGTTGCATACAAAAGGGCTGCAGTAGGTTTGAAAATATACTTGAAACATTTCAGCAGATCAGTATCTGCAAAACCAGCCAGGATCAGCTGCTTTGTGACGTAGCACATGATTTCAAATGCTATTATTCATCAATAACCCTCCAAATCCCCAAACAATTAGAGGCATCCCCTAAAGAAACATTCGGTATTCAGACAAAAGCCCCCGGCTTCCTATCCGCAAGCTGCTTTGCTTTATTATTCCATTTTCTTGAAGAGGAATACACAGAAAGGTAACAGAATCGAGGCGTACCGAGCCACAGTGCCAGGCAGAAATAGCCCAAGGCGCTCTTCCCATCTGCATTGCCCTTCACACAGCGGGGTATAAAGAACAGAGCGATGTCTTCAATACATAAAGTGTGCTTCATCTTACCTGGGAGATGCGGATGCAGATGATACAGGTGATACAGGTGATACAGGTGGTACAGGTGATACAGGTGGTACAATTGATACAATTGGTACAGGTGGTACAGGTGATACAGGTGGTACAAGTGATACAGGTGGCTGGGTGGTACAGGTGGTACAGATGATACAGGTATTTACAGGGTGGTACAGGTGGTTACGGTGATACAGGTGGTACAGGTGTGGTACAGGTGGTACAATTGACTGGGTGGTACAGGTGGTACAGATGATACAGGTGGTAGGTGATACAGGTGGTACAGGTGGTACAGATGTTGGTGGTACAGGTGGTACAGGTGGTACAGGTGGTACAGTGATACAGGTGGTACAGGTGTTACAGGTGGTACAAGTGGTACAGTAAACAGACCAATCTTCATTTGTTCAGGCAGTTGTTTTGTGGCTCTTATGTATTCGCAGAGAGGCAGACTTGCATGTTTTTTGGGAAGATGGTAATTACACGGGTTCATTCTCACACAATCCACGCAATTAAAATGACATGAAACGTACAACGGACAAGAAAAAAAAGAGCAAAATGGCATTTCAAAGTGGCGATACCTGCCACGGCTCGCTTTACCCAACCCTTGTGATGGCAGCCGAGCCGATAAGAATGTCACAGAGTCAATAATACGTTTTAATAAGCCAAACTTCTAAAGACTTAACTGCCTAATAATACATGTTAAAGGGACAGTCTGCTGCCCCAAACAGCCCCAGCAAACATGAACGCATTTTAATATCCATTTTTATGTTAAAAACAAACAAAGGTACTGGGGATGGAGGAACATCCCAAATGTATCGAGAGGATTCAGATAAAAATGCCTCTATGCAGATGAAAATAAAAAATGATATATTATATAAAGATAACGGATGAGGTTTACCATCACGGGGATATAAAAGCTGAAGTTTACCATTAACGACTCACATGCAGGTTTATTGGAACATTGCCAAACCTAGAAATCTAAAAGAAAAATCAGGAAACATAACAACTTTACGAATAATCTCAGTCTTGCTGGTGTATGAGCGACATGATGAGCTTGCCACGTGTTCAGCTGCTATTTCACATATGGCCCCACGAGCTAACATGACGCAAGGTCTTTACCCAACACCGGTGTTTCTCCCCATATATACATACATACAAGCATTATGTCTCCAGATATACCGGTAAATAATTCTATTGGTGGAATCATTCTGAATCGGGACCCCACTTAACCTTGGGATCTTATGTGTCAGCAATCTATATAATGGTTGGTTTAAAGCCAGGCTCATTAGACTTGGTACATTCGTGCGATCTGCCTCGTCTCAGACTACTTGTTGGTAAATATAACGTCTGCACAGCTGAGTGATCAAATTATACTTAGCCATGAATTTTAACTAAATAATAATCACATCGCATGTATTATTAATGGGAACACCTGCCGAACGGCTAAATACTAGAACGGCTCCTCTGATGGAATAACAAATTAAACATGAATAAATATTTAAGAAGGTCACGTTCTGATTGTCAGCACCGTTTTTACCGGAAGATGTTAATATATATATAGTAAACTCTTATGTTACTATTATATCTCATATTTTTGTACTTATTTTGATAATTAGCAAATGACTACACAGCAGACGGCTACCGCCAATCTCCCAAAAGTCTCCAGACGGGAGGGTTAAATGACGTTAGCCCAGAAAATTGCTTTTGCATGCTTCATCATTACACCAATGCAACTTTACTTTATTGGCAACAGAGGTGGACTCCAAGGGTCGTAAGATGTCTAAGATGTCAAAAGTTAGACCCGTTAATACAAAGAACAGAAACAAATCAAGGAGACAATGGTCATGGGATACAGCAGCCAGCCGGCAAGATTAAAAAACGTTCTTTATTAGAATGATGAAAACCATCTAGACAAGAGTGGAAGACGTAACTCCCACCAGAAAGCGCTTCCTCAATGCCCCACGGCCCGGTAACGAGCAGTTTAGTTAACATCTCTGTTAACATCTCAGGAAGTTGCTCCCAAGTCTTAATTAATTCTATTTGACAATCCATCGAAAAAAGGAGCGAATCTTTCTGAAGTCAGTTATAGATCACGACTGCTGAAATCAAATTTGTCTGTAACAGACGGCGCAAACCAAATCCTCCCTTCTGCCATTTGGAAAAAACTCTATGTAACGTAAGTGTGAATGGAGTTCCGGGAGGTTTTCAGTCAGTACTCGAGCGGTGTAAATTTAGCACATATAATAAGGATGCACCATGTTCCCCAGTACAAGGAGGCAATTTGCAGCCTAGGTGAAGCTCATCTGGAGGTGCCGCTGACACTCATTCCCACATCGAGTCGCACTTGTCTCCGGCTCATCGGGAGCCGTTTGGTGAATGATACAAAACATGAAGCTGCTGTCCACTGTGCCTGTAACAGCGGATTATCTTCCTTATGTCCTGACTGGATACATAAAAGTATAAAAAGAAACAGCTACGATGAAACCTGGGCCTTACCATCATGTCCATTACCAGACAAAGGCCCACCATGACTGAGTAAAGGCAATGGTATCCACTGCACCTGCAGCTATTTCATGCATTAATGACCTAAAATATTATGTGTACTTACCTTCTCATACCTTCTGCTCCAGTATAGGAGATCAAACCCAGGGTTTAACCCCTTAATGACAAAGCCCGTACATGTACGGGCTCACAATATATTGTTTTCAATGGGTTTAGGGACCGCCCATTGTCCTTAAGGGGTTAATTCTCTAGGTAAGAACATGGATGGAACAGATATTACCGGACCCAATGCAAAAATTACACCTCCCCCAAAAATGCTTGTAGATTAATAATTCAGTGCATATAGACAACAGTATTATTATATAGCATTAGATATGCAGATTTTTGGAGCTTTCATTCCACCAATAAGTTTCATATTGTGAAGAAAAACTGACATGGCCTAGTGTTTTATAATCAGACAGTTCCGTTCATTTTTCTATGAATGCGTAGGATGGTAAAATTAATACCAGAAGAACATGTCGATTTAATGAATTCTGCAATTATGATTAACATATATTAGTATAAAATGAAACTATATGTAAATTGCGGTCTCAGGTGTCCTGTTGTGGAGCAGAAATGTTTATCATCCTGATTAAGATGCTGCGGATACATTTCTTGTTTAGTTAGGGTTCCATTGTTAAGGTAAAAAAAAAATACTGATATGGCAATTTAGCCAGCATGAGTAATCACGGGGCTCAATCCTTCCTCTAGCTAAAAACATAATTAATGGGGTAAACACGCAGTTGGATCACGTCACATAAAACAAATCATTGGGAGGGATCCATAGGGTAAAAGCACATTGACAAAGATTGAGAGGTCAGCGCAAGGTCTCTAACGCCCCCCCAGAGGGATTGCTGAGGTTTTTGCAGAAGATCATTCAGTTAGAATAACTATTCTGTGCATTAAACAAAGACATTTGGGGTTGCCAAATTTACAATCCCACCATGGGATCTGGATACATTTTCCATGCAGTGTTAACTTTACGTTAACAAAGTAAACAATTTCATTAAATAAACAAACTGCTGTACAATATTGCCAACACGCCACATCAGTAACATTACGGATACATCAATTACTTTGGGTTGAATTACAATTAAAGCCAGTTGCAAACTCATTCTGTTTTGACCAAAGGGACGTGTAACGGTCCCAAAACACAACGATATTATAGATTCCTTATTAGTAAAATCAGAGTGACCTGCGTTTCCATTGATTTTTGTTAGGATAGTGGCTAATCACCCCACTATACTGTAGCAGGAAGTTTCGCTTCAGTAAAAGGACTGTTTCTTAAAACATTCAAGTAAATAAATAAAACAAATGATTTAATACAGTAAAGCCCTAGATTCTGATACTGGTTAAACGCAGCTTTTCAAGTCGTAGAAAATTCAGCTGCGTGATATGATGTCACATGAAGTTATTACCTCGAATACCATGTACAGGAAAGTGGAGGGTTAAACAGCAAGAAGTCACTGCCTGGGTTTAATCCATCTTGGGATACATTCTATAGCGAAACAAAGTCCTCTCTAACACAATGCGAGAGCGGAATCCTGCATTCAGGATAAAAATGCATTAACACACTCGCTAATTAGAATTCGTTACAGAAGAAAGTGTAATGGGGGGCGCCCTGATGTTACCGCAGCGGGTACAACTTGCCCAATTAAATAGCAATCAGGGCGGGTCGCAACAATGCAAATATTATTTGTATCTAGAGTTTTTAGCTGAACTGGAATAGCAGTGCACAGGAAACAAATGTGTTTTCTAGGCTACCATGTCCTCGCTAAATGAATATTAATTAATTTGACAATTAGCTCTAAACAGTATGTATGAATACCATTGTGAGGCTGAGCCTCATCTACATTTTCTTCCAGTTTTCCATGAATCTTTCTCTTTTTTCCTCCCCACTATTTTCTCTGCTCTGCTCGCCTTTCTTTTTTTCGGCTTCAAATGTAATTTTTAATTGGAACACAATGGGGATAATAACAATGCCAAAGTTACTCTTAACTCATTTATGGGTCAGTTCAGGAAGAGGACATAAACGCCAAAGCCCAAAGGCCCAGGCTGGCACGCTGGACCTGGACACTGGTCTAATGAGTGCCAATTATCGTACCACCTTAGGGATGCTATTGGACCCTGCGATGAGGGGTATGTCCTCCCTATAACTTATCAAGACCTGCTTCAGATAAGCTTCACTATACTAAGCCGTTAATGGTATCCATGGCTCGTTACCAAATACAAAGTATCAGGTAGATGTGTTACCGCTCTTCACTTTCCAGTGAGAAAGCCATCGAAAGAGAAGGCATTCATCACCATTCATACCGATTGCTCTATGTAATGTCACAGCTAGCAATGCAGAACCGATACCCCACGGAGCATCCACCCAAATCGAAAACCTTTGAAAATACCACATAATTGGAGAATTAAAAAAAAAAAGAATATAATCCCAGCTGCATAAATATGGAAATCCCTTCAACGATTGTGGGGATAACTGCATAAATCTGAGAGATTGTTTGTAATCCTTATGGACGCTGAGTGTTGGCGAGCTTCCGAGTGATGAAGCAAATCCCATGCAACGCATCCCATGCTGCCAGTATGTAGCGTGACGGTGACGTGTTCCCATAACTAAAAAGCTCTTTGCGTGGCCGGCAAGAATACTTTCCAATCAGCGGCCCGTGTGATCAGCATTAGTGAATAGCTAGTATGTGCATTGCTGCCGCGAGCCAGCGGTGTTAATCCAAGCCACCCCACAAACAGCGGGTCAAACAAGATTATTTCTTTTAACACAAAATATTTTTAGAAACAAAATGTACAACACAAGCTGGTTTCTGGGGTATGACAATCATGGTACATTAATACAGATGGTGGCCAGATCGGAGCAGATAGATCACTAATACTGATTTTGTGATCGCAGGAATCCGCTATGCACCGCTATCTCGAGGAACACGCAGTCCATGCGTCCACCACCAATGCAAACTCCCATCGAGCGTCAGCCGCAGCACCGATGGGAAGGCCGCAGACATTCTTCTCTCCAAGGTTATTAGCGCTGGTGATTCACTGCTATTATCACGGCACACAAAGGATGTTTGTATTATCACTCGCGCTTCAACACTTCATGAGCGTTCGGAGGATGTCATTTGAATGGATAATGTGAGTGTAAATGCATAATGCTTTTTAAAATTCCCACACGCTGTAATTAAAGGCATCATAAAGAATCTGAAACGTGGCTTCATTCAACTAGACAAAAAGTTGGTGCCGCAGAAGTGAAATTGAATGATTAGCCATCTATCATGAACGCATGGAATCCTATACTATTCCTTAATGAAACGCTATTTCCAAACGGGTCGGCCATACATTTCTTAGCGGTGATGCCACGTTAGATCGGTGGCTGGCCAGCTCCCGGCGTGGCAGCGTAAAAGTGGATCCCAAGCCATCATAATCAGCAGAGTGATCGTCACCGGTGGCTTCTTTTGTTTCTGAATGTCCCCTGTGATTGGTATAGTTTGGAAAGCGTTTGTCTTGGCTCGGTTTCGCTGCTCAGCTCTCCGGCATGGAAAGGGTTAAGGCAGAGGATGCGCGGGGTGCTTTCCTGTGACAATTAGGGGACGTTCTTTGGAGCACAGCAGGCCATCGAGAGACAAGAGTGGACATATTAGGCTGAGCTCTTTCTATTACTTTCTTCTTGTTTTTGATTATTTCCCGGCTGATTTATATTCTGACAATGTGCCGCTGACCTAATGGACTGCATTTCTTTTTTGGTTTCATAATGCAGGAAAATCCTATCACAGTGTAAACAGCCTGCTACATGTGTCAGGCACGGGCTTTGTTTGAGAAACCAGAACTTGGTATTGATGGCATTTATTGTTAAATGTTAATCTTCCACCAAGACATGAGAACCAGAGCCATTATAACATGCGCAGCTCAGTTAACATTGTTAATTAAGATCTGGGAAGTGGTCTTCGCAAACAGAAAGGTTCCTTCTTTTCTTCTTTGTTGACAGGCAGTATTCTACCCGAAGAAGCAGTTCATATACATGAGTGAAGATTCACAAATGTCTTGAGATATGGTGTCCTTGGCTATGTGAATCATACCTGCCAATTCCTGGATTCGCCATATGTAACGGTGTATAGGGAATCCAGGTAAAAGAAAGAATTGTATAAAGACTGCCCACACAATTAATACCACTATATGGGCATTAATGCAGCCAGAGACGGGATTATGCGGAGTTCATGTTATCACTCACACTGTTTTCTAAGCAATACATGAAGATAAGTTGTGACAGTTTATTGTGCATAATCAACATTCATTTATTTTATTGTCAGTCTTGGTGACCTTGAACAATAAATGAAGCCCAGTCTGTGGCATTTATAACAAGCCCCCTTTGGAGATGTTTAAAGGGCTTTGGTGCACATGTACCCACTCAAAACCCAACATATATATATATATATATAGTGGGCACCGCTACCTCCCTTTACTATGGATAGGGGAGGGGTGATGGTCTAGAGCACTGGTTTGTACCCCATTCTTACAGGTAAAGGATTATATTTCTTCAGGGCCAGGGCACAGAGACAACCTGGTAACAGCAAAGTATGGTCTATACGGGATTAGATTTGGGTAGAAGGTTCAGGGCACAGCCTCCCCCTGCAGCAGGCATACAGCCGGTAACACTAGAGGATGGTCTATAAGGGTTCATATATATATATATATATATATATATATAATATATATATATATATATATGTGAAGGGTCGGGGCACAGTCTCCCCTGCAGCAGGCATACAGCTGGTAACAGCAGAGGATGGTCTATAGGGGGCTGCCGATCACTCCAGCAAACACACACAGAACGGGTCTCCTGCAGATGGTTATCGGCCGCTGTCACAGGGACATTTAAGCTTTTAGAGGAATCGTTCCTCCTCCTAGGACCTCGGTGCCTGCATCTCCATTATGCTCCCCAGGGGGCGCTTCGAGCAGCTCCTGGTTGACCAGTCCGCAATTTGCCACGAATGAGTCGCCTGCTTTCTGAGAGCTTCCTCCCCCGATCCGCGGGAAGAAAGGGGATCCGGGAGTTTGAGGCTATCCGCTGGCTCTGGAAGGGGATCCGGGAGTTTGAGGCTATCCGCTGGCTCTGGAAGAGGATCCGGGAGTTTGAGGCTATCCCGAGGGCTATCGCTGCTCTGGAAGCAGGATCCGGGAGTTTGGGCTGTCCGCTGGCTGTGGAAGGGGATCCGGGAGTTTGAGGCTATCCGCTGGCTCTGGAAGGGGGATCCGGGAGTTTGAGGCTATCCGCTGGCTGTGGAAGGGGATCGGGGAGTTTGAGGCTATCCTGGCTCATCTCACGGACACCCCCTCTACCCCGGGCTACAGGGATGTGACTTTGTGGGGTAGAAGGCTGCTCTCTTTTCGAGGTCTGCAGCTTCTCCTGGAAGGAAGCCTCGTGATCCCGAGCCGGGCCAGTAGTCGTGCCGACAATGAACGGTTCCACAGCGGAACTTCAGTCCGGGAACGGGTGCCTGGCCGCCGGGGAGGATCCGCTTCAGCACTACGGACAGTTCTCCCCCGGGGTCTCCGTTCTCCTGGCCGTGGTCATGGCTCTCATGGTCCTCGCAACAGTCCTGGGGAATGCTCTGGTCATCCTGGCGTTCATCGTGGACAAAGGACTCCGCACCCAGGGCAATTTCTTCTTCCTCAACTTAGCGATCGCAGATTTCTTAGTGGGTAAGTGGGGTGCGAGTAATCTCTCTCATTGGTGGAGAGTATTTAAATGCGATCCTTTCCATATCTAGTCCCATTGTATAGCAAACTTGTTCCCAAAGGTCACCATCCCCCTGTAGTGCCTTTGTGCAGTGTGTTATTATCCATTAGTGTTGTGGCTTCTCTTTGACAGGTGGCTTCTGCATTCCTCTGTATATCCCCTATGTCCTGACCGGCCACTGGAAGTTTGGGAAAGTCCTGTGCAAGTTGTGGCTAGTGATGGACTACCTCCTATGCACAGCTTCTGTCTTCAACATTGTGCTTATCAGCTATGACAGATTCATCTCTGTCACCAAAGCGGTAAGGGGATCACTTTATACCCCCCATGCACAAGAGACCTGTACCTCCTAATACCCTGCAGCGGGGCAAAAACCTTCCCCAGGGCCACCATGCTGTCCAGCAGTCAGGGAGTCATTCACACAATGACACACAACAGCATTACACATATTACAGTAACACAAATCCCATCACTTCACTGATCAGGTTCATTCATTTTTGACTCAGCTCCATGACGTGCAGCGCTCCTCTATTATTCGGTAAATACAGTAAAATAATACATTTACCCCCAAATGATGTGTGAACGCTGTAATGCTTTTATGCTAATGATTGCGGCTGAACACAAAAACAATACGAACACAGCTTTTACGGTAATATGAAGGATTTTCAGTCCACCAGGCAGCCAGGGGCATTAAGCATGGCATTCTTGATGTTTTCCATTGTATTGTTCATTTTGGGTTTTTTTAATCTATAACAAGAATGCTTAATTTGTTACATATAATATGCTATGCATTTACCTGATGCCTAAAGAAAAAAAATCAGCTGGCTCCCATGATTATGTGTCCAGCTCCAACATGATGAAAAAACACCCATAAAACATATTTACTGTAATTCTGCATACCCACCATAGAGTCCTTACACATTTATTATAAAGAATGGAATACTGTATATGGGAAGGAATAAAGCAGACCCTTCCAAACAGAACCATTAGAACCTTGCCTAGGTTCTACCTGACCCGGACTGCAGGCATTAAAGGACCATGAGCTCCCTAATGGCTACAGCGTGAGGTTGCTGTTAGCCAATAGGAAACAGAGACCACTGGAGCCATTCTAGGACTCTTCCAGATTGAAGCTTTGCCCCAGAATGTATTCGTTGTATGTATGGCCCAGCATTTCCCAATAGACAGCTCATCATTTCATAACATCCACCATAATATAGTAAATAGGAAAGGAGTTTGCTGCCAACAGGTGAATCTACAGGACACCAAAAAAAAACCGGACCCCTAAACTCTGCATAGACCAGCACGGCTCGAAGAATTATTATCTAGTTCATTGCAGAATGTCCCTTACGTATTTCAAACCGTTTGGCCGTAACGCCATGAACAGACACGCAGTAAACATATCGGAATATGACATTTCTGCAAAGATTGCCATTGATCCATTTCCTGCAACGCCGGGTCTGTTCATATCATTGGGGTTCTGTGAATGGATTAGGAAACAATTCCGTGCAAGAGGCTGCATATCACATTAGAGTTGTTCAGATTATGGCTTAAGGGTATCACTTATAAGACAAACTACATGTTCCATTCACCCCAATATTAAGAGCTGAATACATTTTCCCTAAAATAACGGCTTTACATTTCAAAGAAGGGGCCACGCATTCTAGTTTAGACCACTAAAAGGTGACATTTGGATCCTAGCTCCTTATAGTGTCAATTGTGATTATTTTATAATGATACTTGTGACCCCCACACCCCACCTTGTGTTCTGGGGAAGTTCAAGTATATTCACCTTAACACGCTACAATTATTCCAATATGAAATCTTCATTAAAACTAAACACTGACCATTAAACATTCTTCTTCTCAATGCATTAAACCCATAATCACCAAGGCACAGCCAAGTGGAATGTATAAATTAAGCAATTTTTCCCTTTCAGATACAAGGAACATGCAATCCTCCCCTTTCCAAGAGTGGCGCATTAAAAAAAATCAATTCAATTACAAACACTTCATCATAGCAAGATACGGCGAAAGGTTCTATATTTCAGGAAAGTATAGCATTAGTGGAATTGCAGTGAAGTACCTGGGTAGGGTGTCCTCATGTGTTCATTAATGCCATTTAACCAGCAGGTATTTAATGTGTGTTCTCGGTAAATGCTTTTTATCAGCAGAAATAAAAGAATAAAATAGATTATTAAATAACTCATGTATTGCTCCCCGAGGCTCGGAAACATTAACATTTCACTTGTAACCTTTGTGTTTTGGCATAATGTATAGGTGTCTTACAGAGCACAGAAAGGAATGACTCGGAGCGCGGTGTTAAAGATGTTGCTGGTTTGGGTGGCAGCGTTTCTGCTGTATGGACCGGCCATCATTAGTTGGGAATACATTGCCAGGTCCACCATTTTACCAGAAGGAGAATGCTACGTGGAATTTTATTACAACTGGTACTTTCTAATGATCGCCTCCACCGTGGAATTCTTCACGCCCTTCATCAGTGTTACATATTTCAATCTGAGCATCTACATCAACATCAAGAAGAGGACCATCATGCGAAACGAAGAGCTGGCCCAAGGGCAGGAGCATTGTGAGATGACTTTCCAGGGCAAGAGGAAAGAGCACCTTATATTTTTTGTTAAGCCTGCAGACAAGCTACACTGTGAGACTAAAAAACAGACCACCTGCCTGACTTCTACAATTGCTTCGACTGCAAGACACAGGGGAGAGAAACTTGAAGGCCACATGCTGGACCTCAACATCAGTCAAGATCTCCCACCGCTACAGGTTGAGGTCCAAAGCAAAAGACCTCAAGACTGCTTTTACAAAACTGTCGAAAATGCTTGCAGTAATATCAGACAGGACATGGCTAGTAGCATTGCCAATCGTTTTAGGCTATCCAGAGACAAGAGGGTGGCCAAGTCCCTGGCTATCATTGTTTGTGTATTTGGCCTCTGCTGGGCACCGTACACGTTACTGATGATAATCAGGGCTGCTTGTCACGGGCGCTGTGTCCAGCACTATCTCTATGAGATATCCTTTTGGCTTCTGTGGCTAAACTCTGCCATTAACCCTGTGTTATACCCTCTTTGCCATATGAGTTTCAGAAAAGCTTTCATGAAGTTGCTTTGTCCAGGAAAGGTAAAAATACACCCACATTTATTTTTGTAACAAAAAAAAAACAAACGAGAGGAACGGCGTTAAAGAAAATAACCCTACCCAAAGAGGCGACCGGTATGCATTCTTACGATGCGTAATTTGGGTTTGATAGGAATGGCAAAAACCCTGGGAAAGCTATGAGTGAAATGCCACAGTTTTATCGAAACATTGCTACAATACTGCCAGCTGTGACTTCCAAGTAGATGTATATAAAATATGTCCGCGTGTAATGTGTCTAGAGCTCCAAGCAACACTCGTCATCGGTACTGAAGTGCATATGCAACCCGCATGCTGCCAGGTGGGACCAGTACGGCAATGGGTTAAATATATGTCTAGAACAGAGGCACCGATAGGCAAAGTATCCAAGTCAGGACTCCTGTTCCTACGACTAGACTAGTCAGCAGGTCTTTTAATGAGTCTACACCGGCAGGATGACTAGAATACAAACCTCTAAAGGCCCTTGATCAAGACAAGTACCGCCAGGTACTCTGCAATACAAACAATCATATCTGAGCGGGAGATAGGATCATTGCACCAAAACCACCCATCACCATAGCAACCGATGGGAGAGGCCAATCAGCAGCAACGGACTACTGTTGATATACATGATCTGGAAAATTAAATAAAATGTATAATATTTATAATGAATATTTCAATGTTCCAGAATGCTTTGATAGATTGTTACCCCCCAGTGCTCTGATACAATGTAAGCAACCGCCTGCAGGGGCAGGAATTAGCATGGCCTGCTCCAAATACACTGCTGGGGGGGGTGTATTCCGCTGATTCTGGTGCATCTTATCACCATGGCAACCAATGCCACCTGGACCACTGTACTGGTTGCTATGTTGATAAGACCACTTTGGACAGAATGGCTTTTTATATGTAACCCCAGCATTACATTTTATTTTCTGCTACTCTTACCTGAAGTGCTGAGCTTTGCGCTGGATGCTAGGAGTTGTAGTGGGGGTCTCTGCATGGTCTGGAACGGTCATATTCACTCTTTATCGCCATTTAGTAGATCTATCACTGTCTTTGGTAATTGCTGCCATGTTATCTGGTATAATGGATTGTGACTGGAATACAATTACCGTGATTACCCAGAATCCCTTAGGACCATGGCATACATTAGATATAACAACTGTTTTGAGCTAATGTTTGCAAGGTAAGGCAGTCGCCGTAGCAACAGTCATGCTAACTGCTCAAGACTTAACTGATTGCTCCAGGTCTGCCTATAAGTTTGGGACGTTCAGGTGATCACACACTTTGTAACATATAACCCCTAATGCTTGGAATGTACCTGCGAGGTGCTTCATCCTGTACCATAGGGCCACGGAAGTTAACATAGTGTTACCTGGAGCCAGTTAAAACTTTTCAAAGCACCTACAAAGAGAATGGCACTAGAAATTTACTCTAATTGCCCCTCAAGATGTGCCATTCAGGGATCAGAACACAAACCATTGATCATTCCCGTAGGGTTAGTCATCAACATAAAGAAATCCATCTAATTATGAAAACGGCTGGTGGCGAAATGCTGTTATGCGAGACTTAAACGAGCATAAAGATAACAACACAGATCTGACGCATTTCCAGCCTAGAAAATGAAAGGTTTTAAAAGACAATTTGTACGTGAGAATGCGCGTCTAGCTTCATAAACGAGATTGGTATCAAAGTAATGAGCCGCTAGCCTCCCAGACAGCGCATATCTCTGTATAGATTATGTCATAGCAGGGGGCTGGTTAATAAACGGGCGAGGGGTATGTGCCCAGCAGAGATGGTCACACGGTTTCTGCATTAATAATGTTCTGGATATGCCTGTCCCAGTGCCAAGGAATATGTCAGTAAGAAAATGTAAAACTGCACTTACCAAAATGTTATCTGTGCCATAAAGTGTGTGTGTATGTATATATTATATATATATACACACGACTTAAATATACATATATATACACGACTTAAATGCAAGTATGTGGGGTATCCCCTATTAGAGTTGGCAGCACTAGAGAAAGCATTGTGAGTGACGGTAATGGCTTACATGTAACTTCATTCCAACATTAAGCCTGGCGTGTTAGATGAGAAAGTGTGTGATACTTAAATAACAATAAACTGCGATTGTTCTATTGATTGAAACGTCCCCTTTAACTACCGGAGTCACCCTTTGTACATAACCCTCTATATGTTCCTGCTTTACACATTTCCATATGGGACTAATACCCATACACAGTCCTTACCTTACTGCATATTTACTCTCTCTTACTGTGCTGTCCGCCTTTCCACTGCTAGAGGTAGAAGCCCCCAGCTTTAGTACTCTTCACCCCCTTTCACATAATGGATAGGATGTGCTTAACGCCCATGAAAAGAACAAATGGTCTGAACTGGGATCTCTCACTGAGAGAGCGTGAGGAGCACTTACAGCAGGTATCGCGCTCTCCCTGCGAAGGCTCAGGAGGCCAGTGCATTCAATATGATCAGGGGTGCCAAGCTCGTAATACATAATCGTCAATCCTGGAACGAAATGCTAAATGTAGAGTCGCCATGGAGACCAGTGGAACAGTCTTGCTCACCAAATTTAGCACATAACCCCAGAATTGCTCCTTTTAACCCTGGTGCCGCAGGTGCTTATCCATTTTTGCACCCCTACTTCTGTAACTAAATCGCAATGTTATGCCAGGTTTACACGAACGGTTAAAAAATGCACATTGTTTTCTCACGGCAGGAATACACAAAACGAAAGGAATTTTTAGGAGAAGAAATAAGTACTTGTTATCGAACCCGGTTATTATGAACCATTAGCTGCACGATCATGAGCATTATTGTACTTGTTATTATTATATTTATTATTAAAATTGCACAATTGATTTGGGTGTTAGGCAGCATCTGCGGAAGGTTACATCCTAAACTGAAGGTTCATACATAATAATTTAGATTCCAGTTCTCAGATATTACGGGAAGTTTAATGACAATAACACAGTATGCCATAAAATACACAAAAGGGTTTGGAGAACACAAAAATGTCACACCTCGTAACAATTGTTACTTAAGCAAATGTAACAATTGTTGCAGTGTTCCAGTGTCGTTATGGATACAGTTCACCCAGTTCCTTATTTCCATGTGAATGGCAACGATTGAATGCGTTTTATCTATAAAACAAACCAGGAGCTTTGAAGGGGTTTCAGTTTTTTGGGGATGGTAAGTACGCTATGGGAATCTCTGTGGTTATCAGTCGCCTCTGCTTTTCAAAAGGAAATGATTATGGAGGAGCGGACGACAAATTGATTGATCAGGATCTTTGCCAGCGTCTTCCTTTCCTGCCAGCTTGTAATAAACGCTGCCTATAATTTTTGTGTCCTCCACTTCAAAACAAATATTCAGTTTCCAGTAATAATTGACAGCCAGGCAAATGCAAGAGCTAAAGTGTTAGAAAGAGCAAGAAAGGTGTGCGACAGCAGTCAAAACCGGGTATTACCGGTACTACTCAATATCACAGCGCAATACCCATCACATACTGACAAATCCATATTCCAGAAATCAATTACAAGACGGACTGCAGTGAAACATCGCGGTCAAGAGGTGGGACTAGATTCTGGCGCTAATACCATCAATATGATCGAAAATTAAACAAAGGATTTTCAATTCATGCTTTTGTCTGTGAAATCTGTGAGATTTAAGTTACCCCATTCTTGGATTCTGCTGCCTGTCAGCAAGGGCTTTGTCAGCAGAATGGAGCGGCATCATCTGAAAATCATCCTGGGACTGATGAAGAAGAAAAATAGTTATACAGTTATGCCTGGAAAAGCAGTTTGCTCTCTGGGACCCGGAGAATACATTAATGTTACAGCAGTCGACTTCTTCAAAATGAATTATCTCCTTCTGTAATAAACTTTTAGATGAGATTGAAGGCATGGTAGGGTTTCAATTTCCTCCAGCTGACCTGAAGTCATGCCATGCATATAACAGCATGCAATCTACTTTATTATATGGTGGGGTTTTTTTTTGTTTTTTTTTTACTTTTGGAGCAAGAGCGATCTGGGGAGATGATAAAGAGAAACATGCTATTGTTAATATATGCCCTGGAGAAGATTCAAGAACGTCATCGGTTTTATTACTGAAGCAAGACAATACACAATTCTAGACGCTTGTGCGTGATTTACAGATTAAATAGAAGCAGTCGTCTTTATATTTTTACAGAAAAGACATAGAAACATGCGGTTACTATAGACTTAACTTAGCCAGCAGCTGTCTTTATCCTCCTGCTGAAGTTGATTACGGCTCAGAGGTGTCAGGCTTGCTGGCAGTGGTTTTTCGTTAATTCAAGAAATCAAGCACCATTGTTTCACATTGCGTGGCTCAGTTTTGTTAGCAGAGCTTTCTGGCGTACACTCACAAGTCACTCTTCTTTCTATTGTACGAATTTCTCCATCTGGACATCTTGTTACTTCTCAAACTGATAAGAAGAGTCCTCGTAACTGTTTAAATTGTAAACTGCAAAGTATTCTCTCTGGTGTCCTTGAATTTTATATGGATTCTTTAGGTGTTGGGTCAAAAAAAAGGAAAAAAGGAATGTGTTGGCTTAGAGGTCTCTTCTTCATGGAAGGTATTATCTTTGACCAAAGATGCGACCTTCTCTTGGACCAGCAGTTTGGCTACATCCATTTCATTTTCCTTAATGGATTTTTTGTGTTTAGAATATTAGTTTATTTCATAATTTTAAATAATAGCCACGCAAGTCATCTGCAAACACAGGAATACAGTGTATGTCTTAACGTTTTATTTCTGTAAATTGTTGCTAAGGAAACTGTCAGTGTAACTCGGTGTAATTACAGAGAATTGTTTTCCATGGATTTTGCTTCTGTCTTTGTAAAAACGAAATGGATTTCAAGGACGCTAGGCCTTGCCTTGGACGTTTTCGCCTGAATGAACGATAAAAATACTCCAGCTTTGGTATGTTAAGATATATATGTTAGATATGAAACTATCCGTGTCCTCCTCGTGATTTTCCTGCATTTCATTACATTTTAATACAATTTGGAGGCTTTGTTCATGTACCCCAAGGATATTCCTGCAAAGTAAAAGATTCAGTTTTCTGAAAACGGTCTCTTCTTTTTGCCCCAAACAAAGTTTTCAGTAAGAGGAGACCTCGTGTTGTTGTGCACTGCCTTAGTACCCACCTAGTTAGATCAAGTCATAATAAGCATTAAACCACACCACCAGTTTTAACTGTTAATAGTTGTTTTATTATACCATGGGTGCAAATCATGAATTTACAATGGAAATGGTTATACATACACTATATAGATCACACACTTTCTCTGTTACAGCCATTTTTATACTATATAGAACAACTTCTGTTGATAAATAAGCTCTGTGCACAGTACTGGCTCTCACTGAAAACCACAGAACCTCGCTTATTGAAAATATAACTTCTACTTTGGAACATTGCAATTTAAGAGATTATAAGCATGCATCCATAGAGGCTGGATTTGCAGGACAGGGAATATATATATATATGCAGATATACGTAAAGAAAACAGAGATAGCTGCAGCCCACGTATAACAACCCTTAGCTAACCGAACGTCAGAAGCAGCAAGGACAGTGTGGGGTTGTTTAAAGGGGAAAAACACTCCAGAAAATATGAATTACAGGACATAAGAGAAATGGCAAAGAAATTAAGAAAACACATTGTTTGGGCTTTTGACTTTCTCACCCCTTTGTCACCCCATGGGCTGCTGTTCTGGATGGCTGCATAGCCCTGGACACAACAGGAGCAGAAGAGGACTGTAAGAGCTCTTTCTAAGTATATTGGTCTGGCATGAAGGCCTGTCCATTGAGATAAGTAAATGCTTTGAAGTGCTTAGAGGACCTCTATCACAGAGAAACATTTGTCTACTTGGCATTCCCAAAAGGCACAATCTATGGAAGAAAAAAATCTAATGCGGTTAAAAAAATGTCAATGAAGAAAAAAGGATTAAGTAGGGTACGTAACGAAGAATATGAAGGATCTTCCTTAAAGAACGAGACCCTCATACATGGGTCCCTCTGCCTCTGGAGCTTCTCTTCTCAGACGTAAATGCTCAAGCGTGTTGTGAAAGTGTTTGTTAATTTGTTCGGTTTCTTCACTGGCCTCTAGGCTGGGAAGGTCATCTCTAATCTTCTGGATAACCTGGTTTAGAATCTGGACAGTGACCTAAAAAATATATATATTTTTATTGTGATCAGATTTCAAGCAGGAAGCAAACAATGAACATGCATTGCTTCTTAAAAGTGTGAGCTGTCATAAAAGGGGTCAACTCAAAGAACCCATAACGGAAAGCAGAACTCAGGAATCTAAAAGGAATTCTCACTTTTACTAAAGACGTTTACAAGTGGAGTTAACTGCTGGCTAACAGGTTATTCAATCGTTTCGACAACATACACAGACGGGAAAAAGGAAAGGTATGATTTCCTCCGTCTCCCTTTTGCAGCATTTTGTATTCAAAAACCATCCAAACCATAGCAAAGAATTCCCTTTGATCCACACAAGCAGCACCTTCAAAAACATTGTCTACAGCGCTTGCAAATAAATGATTAAGAGGTGAGAGGGAAAAGCCAGGTTAGAATTATTCATGGGTGTTCCTGCACTCACCGCATCATTTTCCTTTTCATAGAAGTAGATGTATCTGTTGAGAATTTCGATGTAGAGCTGGACTTGCAGAGAGGGATCCATGCACTGATTTGCTATCTTCAGAGCTTTTTTCAAACACTCCATCACTCGCTTTCCACTGTGAATCTACGGAGGTGATATAAATAAGAATTCACAATTAAATCCAATGCTCCACTCATCAAAAGAATAAGCCATTTAAAGACAAGACAAGATGAATGGGCTCTGTTTACACTAAAGAATCCTCTAAATAAATTAAAAAGGGAACTATCCACATGAAGCATTGACCATTAAAGGCCCCAAGAGATCCATGCTAGGCTGTTTCTATGTATCAAAAAGAGCAGCCTGTATCTTCTCGTCAGACACAGTGGCTAAACGTTTCGTCGAAGAACCCACCAGCAACAAGCAATCGACTATACCGACATGACGGCTGTAAGCATATTTCCAAGGAATATTGGATATCATGTTGTTCACAGGCTTGTAACTGTGCAGTTTGCACCAACATGGACATTTAGCCGCTTAATGGATTGCCTGTTTATTATTAACCTCTACTACCCAAAGTGCAGCTATCGTCCTCTCACCTCCTCTCCATTCTTGTCCGTGTTGCGCCCTGACCAGAAGAGATGAGCCGAGGTGCTCACTGCTCGGCACTGGTCGGGTTTCTTCAAGAGCTTGGAAGCTGCCAGAGCACTCTGTGTCCTAAGAGGCTCATGGTTCTCCTCACTGAAGCACTTCATCTTCTCAAAAGTCCCGATAATCAGTGTGATGGCTGCTAACTGGGCTTTCGAATCACTGATTTCATCTTCATACAGCGAAAATGCCTAAGATTCACAATAGGTCACAATACTTAATTGTTGTGTAATGTTTAAACCAGAATTAAACTACTGTGGAAGGGACAGTGAAATCTTATAGTATGAGGACTGAAAGTGGTATTATAAATATGCAAAATAACATAAGAACACTTTGAAAAATGCTGCTGTTCTAGTACATATGTTCATTCACTACTTCCATTATGTCTAGCTTCTGAAGACTACATGAACCGAGTGTGAGTCTGGCCTTCGTCTACCTGTAAAACGGTAAGGCTTAAGCCGAAGCACCTTGTACAGAAAGAAGACATAGCGAAGAACATGCATTTAAGCAAGCATGGGATAGGCATAATGCCAAGCTAGATATAGGATAAGGGCAAGTACTAAAGGAGAGTACTCAGAGGTTGGGCAGACTGGATGGGCCTTCTGGTTCTTATCTGCCGTCACTTTCTATGTTTCTATGTAACTACGCATGATAGGCTACACCACGCATGGTAACAGTATCAGAAGACAAGGCTTTTGTACAAAGCTTGAATGTACAGATCAAATGTTCCGTTTTTGTGGATCAGCTGTTATCTCCCGTTAGCTTGTGCACACCTAGACACATCTCACGCAGCCTTTACCTTGACCCATGAAAGCGACAGTATAATAAGAACAACGTCTTGTTTCATGGGAGAACTATTTTCCATTGTCGCTATTCTATAATTGAAAAGGAGGGTGGGAAGGTCACCATCAAAGTGACAAAGAGATAAATTGGCGGAGGTTTAGCTGTTACCTGAGACATGAATTCATAGGCCACAGTCTCGTGGTTTTCAAATCCAATTTCGCCAGCTGCCAAGGCTCCTTGGAGGAACAGCCTGAGGGGCAACTCAGCCAGTTCGGCTTTAATTAATGCACTGATCGTCTGATGTGCAAAGGAGAAGATCTTCTGACATTTCTTCTCCCATTTGTCATCCTGTGCGGCATAAAAACAAACCCTTAGAAGGAAAATAGAAAATCCAACCCGGCAAATGGAAGCGTAATTATTTAGCACTTGTCTGCGGAAAACATTTCACAGCATTGATTAGATTGCAGGGGGAAAAAAATGTGGATGTGATTCTTCCCCGTCTGCTTATTTTTAGATTTCTGTGTTTCCGTTAAGAAACCGCAATGCAACAGATTCCGTAATGCTACTCTTTCTTGGGATATACGTGAAACTGTGCTCTCTAATGTACAAATCACGGTCACACCACTAACACAATTGAGATTATCTTGGAGTATGTCTCACTTTGGTTAAATTGATTCATTTTAGCAATTCCTTAATTTCTGACAGTTTCATTTATTTAAACTGGACTGGTTCAGTTGTCCCCTAAAAATTCTATGACTTACTACTTTGGCATTTTCTTTATATCGGAAAGCGAGTTTATAAGCTGCGAACACCAGCGGTGGTAGCGTGTAGCGAATTCTCTGGTTTCCTCCAGCACCAAAGTGTTTCCGAGCTGTGTTGAGAATCTAGAAGCCAAATTAAAAACATAGTTGAGGCACATCGATATTCTGACTCTACTGACAACAAGAAATAAAAGCAATAAAATTCACAAACGTGGTATTTTCACCAGCCGATATGGATGATAAACAAGAAACATAAGAATATAAATGACATCATAACCTGATTCGATCTGCTGGCTTATGCATATACATGATTCAATGTTATGGGACGTTATGGTTGCATTGAACAATTTCTGAATGCTGCTTTCAATAGCAGAAATAACTGTATTGAGCATGTTTACAGAATAAGAGGCTTTGGCCATGACATCAGATGAAAAATATGCCCTCTACGGGAAGAGGCAGGTCATGACTACTTTCTGTGCGAAGTTGCACCAGGGAGCGCATGTAATGGCCATTAGGACGTGGAGGAGGACAACATGTGGACCCGACATCGGTGCCGCTTAATGACGGAACATTTCAGAATTCAGCATTAGGATGTGGTGGTGGACAACGTGTGGACCTTTCATCGGTGCTGCTTAATGATGGAACATTTCAGAAATCAGCAGAGCTATTTCCAAAACTGTATAACTTCAGTATATCTATATATTCTTCCGATGTTTTTTCGAGAGAACTTTAAATCTATCTCCTAACATAAGGGCAACACAGAAAAATATGAAAACCCCTGATCTCCCACATCTGCCAATTCTAGTCTTCTTTTGTGCTGACAGTGTCCTTACTAAGCAGTAACATCACGATACATTGGGGGGAAAAGGCTAATGAAAGACTTGAGACGGCTCACTCGAGCGGCTGTCGATACATTCACACACACTTTCTATGTGAAAGAACCAGCATTGTACCCTGAAACCCTGGCTGTGCACTCTGGGGTCTGTGTGCTAATGAATACTACCGAGGCTTCTCTCCACATGAAGGATGGATAGAATATTCAAAGGGCCAGCGACCTCTCGTTGATTATTCCGTGTGGGATTCATTAAAAAAAATTGCATACCCGACGAGGCATCGAAGAAAAGAAGCACAGACCATTACTACAGATTATTGGTGTTCTGTGCGCATGTTGTAAGAAATTCTGTATTCATAGCTGTAAAATGTGGTGACATAAGTATTGTTGTCAATGTTTTAGCCAGTTGAACTCTTCCTGTATTACATGTCTTTTGATATATTAACGAGGGCGCACCTACGGTGATTTAATATGCCTGTTGAATGCAAAATCTTAGTTCAGTCTCTCTCTGAAATTAGGTGACCGTTAACCGCTAAATATCATATCTCATTACCCACGATTGGTGATAAGAGACATGCAGTTGTAGGCAGTTATCATGAGCGTAAGATAAACAAGTTGCCAGCCCTGTATATGCGTTTGAATGGTATGACCCACACATTGTGTAAGATTGTAGAAAATTAGAGATGACAAAAGAGGGGAACAACCGTTAGTAATTCTAGAAAATACATAAAAAAAATGTAGGGTGCATTGCAGGACATGGTGACTTGCTGGAGAATAGATACAGAAATTTGCAGTTTCAGGGGTGCAAGACAATTTAAGGAGGGTTCCTGGGAAGCCCCAATGCAGTCCTCCTGTTATTAATGTCGGAACATCAGCGATGTAACTGGTAGATATTCTATATACTCTCCCGTGTTTCATTGTGAGATCTGACAAGTGATTAGGGATATTAAAAATGGAGAAGTAGATAACAGTGTTCTGAAAACATTTCTTATAAATGTGAAATCAACCACTGTTATATCACTATTTACTAAAGGAGCTACATAAGACTTCACTTTATAAGTGCCCTTCTCTTCTTTACAGTCCTGAATACCTTACAGTAACTACTGAAATCCCAAGTATTCATAACGCAAAGAAAAAGTTAAAAATGTACCAAATACTGTTGATCTGGGTCATCTGAATGCAAGAGGTGGATAAATCGCCCAACGAGACTCTGTTCATCCGCAAAATCTTCAGGATCCGGGTCCTCCGCCGGCTGGTCAGGCTGGTCTTGTATCAGTGTTGATACGAGATTCATGATGGCGTCCACCTGGCAAATGGAAAAAATATTAAGTATCCCAGTGGTCCCAGTTCAAGGTTTCCCTGCAGGCTAAAGACTTTACAGAGAGGTTCATCAGCCCAGCGACCAACTGCTCCTTATTACAAGGCATTAAACTTCTTCTATATTCCATTACATATATTGATAAAATATCTTGAATGTCTATAACAGAACACAAAATCTTTACCTGCTCCTGGGTGCCGACTTCTGTATTATAATCCAGCGCGCTGCTCAATACGTAACAGCTCATACTCTTCCGAGACTCATAATCAAAGTACTCAAAGAGCGGGTGGAAATGCTTTAGCTTCAGGACGGTAAGGATGTTGTTATAAGTATCGACGGGGATTTTCAGAAGTCTGGTCAGCTCCTTGGAAACTGCGCTGCTTGTGGCAATGCTGTAAGATAACAGATCAATTGAATTATGTTTTCCCTCCAAGGATCAGAGTTACCCCTGTCCACGACATCGAACAATTTCTGTGGATTAATGGAGAGAACGGAACAGCAAGAACAGATCCTGCATTATTCTGTTCAGTAATACATACATTTTCTTTTAAACTACCTGCTGGCACATGGAATAGAGACAGAGAAATATCAAAGCCTAACATGCAATTACATGGTGTACAAATCAGGAGCGCTTCAAACCTCATCATGTAGAAGATTAGTGCTTCCTACACAAGAATAAACTGTTACTTAAACTAGCGTATCAACTAAGCGACGAATGAAGATCGCCCCTTCATTTTTTGTTATTATCACAAGCCAAACGTGGAATGATTTTCACTTTCAATGCCACGCAGAAAGCTGAATTACATTCCAATTCCAGAAACAAGCAGACAACCGTTAAGATTATCTTGTTTATCAGTAACAGTGACTTGTATTCTTTTAAATTCATTCTGACCTCATGGAACGTCTCATTCTTCCACTCGTCATCACCCATCATATTGTCTGCATATTAATGTGCTGTCCTTCAGGAATAACGTATTCCTGCTATATACGCGACAGAGATATTGTTTTAAACCCAACAGATTGGAGAAGGGATAGCCAGGCTCAGCTACTGGTGTCACATCAAGCACTATTTAGACTAAGTGCCACTTGGCACTTATTGAATAACCACAATTATCAGTGTAAAGTAGAGCTCTGGATGGAACATCGGCCGTCAGGACACAAGAGCCGTTTTGTAATTAGAGTTGATTATGATGAAGACTATTCAGTGATCCAGTGCCTGGTCTCTTATCAGAACATGCGCAGTCGAAGCTACACAATTAGGTTAAAACACAGTGTGAAATTGTCTTACCACTAACAACAAAATTAAAATAGATCCAATAATGGACACTGTATTAAATAATCACTGTTCAGATCTTCCGGGACATATTATACAGCTGCTTACTGACCAGGAGCTATGTTCTTTCCTTTCAGGAATTTCAACTTTTTTGTTTAGAAGGGAAAGAAACAACCGTATAGATGTCTGTACGTGGACAATGTCTATTAACTGTACCCAAACTATAATTTCCCACACCATGGCTTGCTAGGAAACTTCTCTGTCGCACGCTTGCTTCTTGGCCATGCCAATACAGTAACCAGGCAGGTGAGGATTCCACAGTCTCTACAAACTCAGAACAAATTGAGTGGGGACTGTTCCTAATTGAGTGATGGGCCATAGAAGTCACCTGATTTTGCGAACATTTCTAAATTCGACACTCTTGTGCATTTACATACAGATTCTATACAAAGGTCTTCACAAAACCTTTATTTTGTATAACATTAATCTAACTGCTTGTTAAAACTTGGTTGCCTTAGCAACTAGACTTGGAAACGGCTCCAGATCCTCTACGGTTTAAAATAGTTACTGGCAATTAGATTACATTCTGTTCCTAGACACCCAAACAAAACATACATCTGTTCTGGATTCATCAACTAAGATGAAAATGTTCATAAATGGAGACCTTTTGGAACAAACACATGTCTATCTTTGTTTTCTGTGACATGGTACTATCCTTTCCACTGCAGACAGAAAACATGGAGACGAACGCCTGGCTCCTAAAGGGCCCATTGGGAGAATTGGCTACTCACTGTTCAAGGTTGAGCTTGTTAAAGATTTCCACTGTTGTCTCAAGCACTTTATCAACATAATCCACGCGGTCGGGATAGCACTTCATCGCAAGGTTAATGAGAGAAACTTGCAAAGAAACTACATCCTCCGAAGGCATGTCCTGTCTGGACTGTAAGTTGCACAGAAGACACAAGAGCTTTGTTAAGCCTTTACTGAGGATGGAATACAGCACTGATCGTCATAGTAGATACATATGTATTTGGCAGGGCAATAACCATCACACTCCGGCCCTACCTGTATGACGGAGGCCACCTGCTGAGAGAAGATGTCAAACAGCTTGATATCTGCTGGGATTCCAGGCCCATCTTCCCGATGTGCAAACAGAGCAAGTCTGAGATCAAGAAAAACAGAAGAGGATCTCGATCAGCGTCGCCGTTTGGAGACTGGACATTATATAGTCTTCTGTTTACAAGCCTCTCTCCATTCCTTCCCACAGTCACAGCTATACAACGGTGTCTCTCTCCTTACGTCTGCTCCCATAAATACATATTACTGTGGTAGCCAGAACTAGATTCTTGACAGTGGAGACCAAGTGTGGCCCCCTGCCCCCCCCAAAGTGGTTAAATCATAAAAGCCCCAAAACTAACCGGAAAGATTAACCCGAAGCCAGGAGCACTTACCTGTCGATTAAAGCAATGATTATATTTTTCACGTTCACATTTTGATGCAGTTCAGCACAGGCTCTGAGGAAAGGGTTTAGGGTCTGAAGATGGAATTCATCAGGAAAAACCTAAACAAGAAAATGTAATGTTACGCCAGACAGCATTTCCTACCACGAGTGAAGCATTTCCTACCACGAGTGAAGCATTTCCTACCACGAGTGAAGCATCTCCATGCAATGCGACAATAGATCCAACAGAGACGTGAACTTATCGTATGGGACTAGCGAGATATGGTGCCTGATTGATGGATATTACCTGGATTATACATTCCATGAGGTATTCCTGAGCCAAGGCGTCCCTGCAGTTAACAACTTGTTCCAATATCCCAGGCAACACAATCTGAAACGTGGACAGAAAATCATAGTTCAGTTCCAGTTGCTGGAGCCCTATGCGCCCCACACAGACCGAGCCCAACTCTCAGGGATATTGCAGATACATATAATGCAAAGAACCCAAAAACAAAAAACATCCCTCTCAACGAGTCATCCTGTCTTAATAGAAAATCTTCGATGAGTGACAACCCGTAGAAAACCAGTCCCGAATACCTAAAGCACCACCATTATCCTGCCTCCCAGTCTCTGATGGCATTGTTGGCATTTTTTGCAATGTTGTGCCAACGACGGCACAATGAAGCACCTGTTTGTATCTCTCCACGTTTACGCCTTCCAGCTGGCTCAGTCGGACTAAGTTCGTTCCCACCAAGATGCGGAGCTCCTGTCTCTCGCGCTCTCTTTTCTCTTTGTCCCGACTGTGTCCCTGGTGTTGCATTCGAACCCAAAGCTTGTTCATCTCAGCAAAATTCAGCAGCACAAAATCCATAGAGTCGCTGATATCACCGGTAATGTCCTCGCTGTAAAGAAAAACACTTGCATATAAGACCACATTAAAATCTAAGAGTTATTAGTGTTACTAGTAACAAGATTCAACGCTAAATTGACCTCATGCGCATTTACATTGGGCTCAATGTGACTGAAGCTGTAATGGTTAACGGCAAAACCCTTCTATTTGGGAGCCGACTGGACAAGTCAAAGTAATAAAAGCAGGAGTCCCTGTGGTTATGGGGTGGATGGAGCAGCAATCAGCAAGCGTCTTACTGTGTCTGCTCTCCTTCATCTGGCAGAATGTTCCTGGTGCATTGTAACAGGTAATTTCGGAGAAAGAGTCCTCTCAAAGGATGCTGCACTCCGCGACACATCTCCACCATGTCCTTCAGGATGTCTTTTCTGGACTGGGAGAATGACTTGACGTAGACCACTCCAACTGTGATGAGCAGATACCTAGAAAAAAGGAGCCACTGGTCACCGGAATTCAATAAAACCGCCAACCATAACAACGCAAACTTGTGTCTGGAAGGATCATTGTATTTTCAAAGCGAAACATTTGTTTTGGACAGTGGTTTGCAAGACACGGAAAGACTGTTACAGTGTACAGTTTGTGTGAAAATGTTCAACGTTCATGAGATCTTGCGTGGTGACCTCCAACGTATGGATCCAACGTATGGATCTCTAGATGTACCCTAAAGCTCAATAATGAAAGAGTACTCACAGCCTGGGGATGATGTTTCCGGCATATTGTACCAGCTCGTACAGATCAGACACTTTTCTTCCTTTAGCAAATTCATCTGTCAGATACACCTCCAGATAATGCAGCTCATCTGAAATAGCCATGTCTGTTCCCACTCAGTTAAAGAGACTTCTGGTTATACAAGTGCATTCGTTCATAGAAAGAAGCAACGTCCTTCCAAAGTCCACTTAATTGCGCAATGGATTATTCTCAAAGAATCCTTTGAATTTTGGAAACGAGCTGACTGGCAAAATGTTTCAACTCATAGAACAGACCCATGATCCATTTATAAAAAAAATGCTAAAAAAATGCTCCAAGAATGCAGTGTATCTGCAAACAGATAATGTGCAAGCACCAAGTCGTTTATCATTCAACGCTAGAGACAAATTATATAGATAACAGGGTCAGCGTGTACATTAACGCGAGATATATGGGGATCTGTTAAAAGCTCAGTTAACGGTAAAACGGCTCACAGCCCCTAACAGCCCTCTGCAAAGGTCCTGTCCAGACTAATACACAATCATAACAACAGGTGAATGAAGGTATTAATGCACGTCACCAAAAAGGTGTCTACAAGAAGCAGTCGTCATCTAAGTCCAGGAATATGGACGGAACGCGGCAGTGACCACTACTCACTAATTGAGGATTTTATCTTCTGTTTTTGGTCCTGTGTCATTGCTATTGGAATACGCAATAAAGGGTTAAACAGTTTTTAATCGTATACATAGTCTCTCTTGCTGTTAAGTGTAAGAATATTTCTCTAGCCTTTTTGGGTTTGTTTGTTTTTTCTTCTTCTCGTGTTTGTTACATCTCGACAAACCTACAATGCGACTTGCAAGTCGAGAGACGAAGAAGGGATGATTAATAATCAGCAATTACGCACATAATGAAAGGGCTCACCAACTAACGAGCGTAAACGTCATGTACTGTGTGATATTTACGATGCCCTGCGCAGCTTTAAGTGGCTGTCATTAGTATGAGAGAGCACAGAACACGTAAGCAGGCTCCAAGTGGTAGATTACGAAGATACACGGGTGTCTCGAATGTGCGGAGCACGCACTAAGACATCTACAAGTTTCCACGGGCACTCTCGGCGGTCTCGAATTCATTTCTGTCATTGCCGGAGAAGCCACGTGACCCTGATACTGTTGTAACATCATTGATCAAACCCTCTCACTCTCCAGCGTGAACGAGCAATCAATGGCGTGTCTTCTGCAATCAGTCAGGGGACTCATAGCGCGTTACATTGTGTGCAGTCACCACAGCTTGCGCAGCTTTTCTTTCAAACTACGGGATTAAGAAGGACATCATTATCCCAGCACAAATTCCCACTAACAAATATCTGATTGCAACAGGGTCCTCAAGAACCAACACTCTCAAGTGGTCATTCAGACACTCTAAGAGACATCCTGTTGCCCACATTTTCTTCCAAAAAAAAGCCATTAATTAAATCAGCAGGTAAAAAAAAACTCAGAAAAAAAGCTGCAAGGAAGCCGAGAGACTCCGATTCTGCCAAACCTACCCCTTCCAGTCACTGATGATTTATTCCTAATTCACGTCACATGCACAGTCACATGACTTAAAAGTAATTTACAATGAATGTTTTCATCCTTACTTCTTCAGTCTACGAGGAGCACGTCGCATAAGGAAGAAGAGTATAAACAGAACGCTCCTCCTCCTGAGAGAGCATTTTAAGAATAGTCTTCTCAATATCCGTAATGTGAATTAAGGAAGAAAAAAACCAAACGCTAAAAGAAAATGTTTTTATGAAGACCACTGAAGACTAGGCAACTTTGCAATAAAGGATACAGAGCTCGTAATAGCTCTTTGGAGAGAGCATGGAGGTGCGCAGCTCACCAAGCATGTTTGAGGCATGTTTTAGAGCATCCATCAATTTGTTCTTGTCCTATAGAACAAAAATAAAACAAAACAAGCATTTAACACAACATACTATGGGGTATAATCACACAAACGAAATGTTACTGAAGACAGAAGACTTAATTGATAGATTTGTAAAGGTTTCCCAGATCGTACATCTGCCAATATATTTTTTACAAAACGTCTCCTTCCCTATTTTCAGGGGCAGAACGGACTTGTACTTCCTCCTTCTGGCTGGTGTCTTTTGCACATATCAGCACGCCGTAGTCTACTCTATACAGGAAAGAATGGCTACTGTACACAATGTGTCACACTACAGCGGTTTGCACTTATAGAACCAACAGTCCAGGCATCCAGTCCTTAACGGAATCGTGTGTAACACCGGATATGCCGAGTGCTGCGGCACACTGTGTGTGGACTGGAGAGGTTTCTGTACCGCTGAATAACAAATTAAACACAAATTGGAGAATGCCGCCTGGTCTGCTGGTAATAAAGCTAGTAACAATATTTCTTTTCCTACGTCCGGGAACATTAGTTAAATATTAAGCTCTCCTGAATTTGCATAGAGGCCATTTATCAATATATATACAGGTATGAAAAATATTGCTGCTTCTTTGTTTTACTTATTTTTTGTTTTTCTATGTTGCTTATTGTGATGTCGACCGAGGCAGACTGAAGCGCTCTTCGGATGTTGGGTTTTTGCTTGAACCTGTCTAATGGATTCCAGTATTTGGTAGACGAAGCTCTCAATTAGATGAAATAGCGGCACAATGATAAGGACCGGCTAGGAAATAAAATTTCTAATGAATGGCATATGGTGGGCTGTGCTTCGCAAAGACTAATTTCACAGTGACGGCCGCCAGTGGCACGGAGCAGATGCTGTACGCCGTGATTTACATTGATTAGGGGAGCAATTTTCCATGCCGCCCCAGGGGAAATTAGGCAGATTAGGATTGATGGGACAGGTAAGAATTTCATTTTTTCTATTAAAATAAATGAGGTTGGCATTGTTTTGCAAGAGGTTAGGAAGGTGGCTGTAATTCAATTTGTAATTCAACTCATATTTTAAAACGGTCACCATATCTAGATCTTAACAAGTACGGGAGATTAAAGTTATTTATGTATCATGCATGCAGTGTATATGTCCCCCTATAGCCACACAAAGCCAAGTCTGAAGCAATATCAATTATTGATTTATATTGCACAATTATATTCCGCAGCGCTGTACAATGTGTAAGTAATGCATAACAGCACTTCGTCATATTAAAAAATGTGGGTTTACAAAGCAAACGGTCTGAAGAAAGCTTACAATCTAGGGATCTCAAGACATGCTGAATTATTACGGGCATTCACCCCACTGTCCTATTTTATCATTATTTGAAACAACTTTGGACATACACCTGCCTGCTGTTTACAGAATTCCCCTATAGCCTCTGACTTGGGATATAAACCCCGAGACCGCACTCCCACCTGAAGCTGTGTGAGTGAGGGGAGTCAGAGGATTAGTAACCATTGATTATATACACCACCTGATATTGCGTAGGTCCCCCTTTTGCTGCCAAAACAGGCCTGACCCGCCAAGGCATGGACTCCACTAGACCTCTGAAGGTGTGCTGTGGACGTTAGCAGAAGATTCTTTAAGTTCGTTAAGCTGCGAGGTGCGGCCCCCGCGGATGCATCCTGATGCCGCGGGTTCTCCAGCTAAGTGACAGCATGGGCACCCTGACTGGTTTGCAGCTACGCGTCCCAACAGGCAAACTACAACGCACTGTGTATTCTGACACCCTTCTATCAGAATCAGCATTAACGTGTCAGCTATTTTAGCTACTCCTCTGTTGGATTTGACCACACGGGCAGTCTTCACCCCCCACACGGGCAGTCTTCACCCCCCACACGGGCAGTCTTCACCCCCCACGTGCACCAAAGAGCCTTGGCGCTTTTCCTTCCTCGGAACACTTTTGATAGGTACTGACCACTGCAGACCGGGAACATCGCACAAGAGCCGCAATTTTGGAGATGGTCTGACCCAGTCGGCTCGCCATCACAATTTGGCCCTCATTAAAGACGCTCAGTTCCTTACGCTTGCCCATTTTTCCTGCTTTTGACACATCATCTTTGAGGATGAACTGTTCACTCACTGCCTATCCGTGTTATTCCCTTCATCTGTCAGCGCTGATTGGTGCATACAAGGAAAAGAAACCATATAGGTATACAGTATAAGTATAGCAACTGCACAGCAGTACTGGCTAGTTCTGTTTGGCAATAATCTTGAGGTATGTCTGAGAAGCCGGCCCACAGAGTGTCAAAAACATGCGAACGAATTTAAGGAAGTTGAAAAGGTGCGGGAATGAAAACAGCAGCAGACGCTCGCACTGTGAATATCCACATGCTTCAGAGTCAATGAAACGGTTATGGTAATTGGTTTTACATCTTCACACAAGGAGCTGGTACATTAACGGCTCTCTTACCCTAATAACGTTAACATCGCTGGAAATAGCCCTTAGCTTCCCGAACACATCGGACTGATTAGAAGAATTTTTCTTTCTTTAAAGAGTCTCGCCGCTTTTCTTTCAATTAGAGATCCGTGTGTCTAACACCTGCCTATACGAATCCCTAGACCAGGGAATAGTTCCACCAAGTGAATACAAAGTTATCGGCATAAACGTCTCTTTCCCAGCTCACGTAATGCCTCAGATCTATTATTAAGCAGAAGAGCGCTCTGTAAATCTCGCGGTAGAGGTTAAGCCGTTAAAAAGCATAACGCCTCACTCATCAGTGTAACAACCACACATTCGCAATCCAACAGATTTCATGCAGACTGTATTTCAAAACAGGAGATGTAAACACCACTAATAACGGTTTATACACAGAACGGAGAACGTGATTTATTTTGTCCGATATCTCTTTTTTAACAAAAAAAAGAAAAAAAAGCAGCTGTCCATGAGACAGAACATAGGGCACCCTGATGACTCCCACTAGGCGAGTTTTGGTCTGACGGGAAATATTATTTTAATTCCCATTAAAACTTTCCTGAAATAGCAGAAATCGAGACAGAGTATGAAGGCTCACGCGCTGCATTCTCCAGCCATTCATTAATTATCCTGGACGGCCCTGGCTCTCCCACTCAATAATAAAACACATGTCCCTATCCCTAGAGACTATCACAAAGAAACAAAGCGCTTGATAGGACAGGGCTTGAGAAATGTGTTTTAAATCTAGGAGACAGGACTTTTTTTTTTGCCCTATACTCACACTTTGCTCTAGCACTTTGCCCAGCACTCAGTCTCACACTTTGCCTTGCACCCACACTTTGCCCAGCACTCAGTCTCACACTTTGCCCCAGCACTCAGTCTCGAGTTATTGATTGCTAACACCAATCACAGTCCTGCCCAGACATACCCAGGTTCCAGCATGTACTGGCTGACTTGGCATGATAGGAGTACATGCTGAAACCTGGCTTGCTGCCCTCCCCCCTTTGTGTATTGATGCTGCACTGATCACTTAGAGCCCCATGTACCATGCTCCTCCCCCCACTTACACAACCATACTATCACACACACTCATTCATATACTCATTCATTCACCCTCCTTCACTCCCTTACCTACACTGCAGAGCTCTAACACACAGACTTCCATAGGGGCCCTGCTACTTCTATCTCTGTCACTGCACAAACTCCTCTTGTCCCGCCCACTGGGAGGAGGAACAAAGCAGTCATGTGACTCCTCTGGTTTCCTGCTTCCTGTGGCCAACACAAGAGATGCTGCTTGCACATTAAGCAGTGCGGCCCCTGCGGGGATTATTTTCGGCTGGTTTTTTTTGTTTTTTTTAATTTCGGCATTTCGCAGTATATGTGTTTCTGCCACCGGTTTCTGCTCACAAACACCTGGCGCCTGGGATTTGTCGAGCCCTGTGATGGGACATCACTCATCTCACAGATATGGCTAAATATTTCACAGAATTAAAAACACAAACAGCCCACAGAGCCACCCGTTTGTGATGCAGGACGTATAGAACAAGCAAAAAAAGCAGAGGAAAAGCAACAGGAAATTTCCATTTATTAGAACATAAAATCACAGAACTCTGCTGGGCGGCCAGACATCAACGGATGACAAAGATTAAGGAAAAACAACATCTGTTTTCTCAAGGAAGTCACCAAAATGTTCTCAGCATTGAACGGAAGGAATTCCCTGCCTACGATCTGCATTTTAGTTAGCGCTTGCGGGTTTTCTTACCAGACATCTTTTCATCTGGAACGACTGAACCTTCACAGCCTGGATAACTTCGTCGAGGAGCTTCTCCTGCTCATCTTGAGGGGACTGTTGTGTCGTCGGCTGCGGGATGAAAAAGAAGGCACAAATCATTTAGAGAAAAGTGGTTTGTTTGTTTTTTTTAGCCAGGAGACTACAGCCCGATTCAAAAACAAACAAGCGGCACAAGAACCCTCATGTTCAGGTCTACAGAAGACCGTCACTCGATATCGCGCCTCTGCCTTGGAGCGTAACGGCGGAGCAAAAACTCCCAGTGCTGATGAGAGTAATACCAGGATGAATGGCAGGTGTCAGCAAGAGGCCGGGGCACATGGATTTCAATAAAACAAGGATCCTGAAACGGATTTGACCGGCCCATAGGCGCAGTTATCCTTTTTATACTAGACGAGGACCATATAGGATTTGAGGATCTTACAGCGGAAAAAACAGGCAGACTAGAAAAGAAAATTGGTCCTTATCTTCTAATTGGATGTCGTCTTTTTCTTATACATGTAGGATGTGTTTGTGATACTTTTGTTTGGGTATTCACAAACAGATTATAAAACATTGTTGCAAAAAACTCTTTGGGGAAAGAGCCCTATGCTTCCCTCCAGCGGCGTTTGCCTACTGGAGAGGCATTTAAACGGCAATTGTTTTATTTGCAGTGTTATTAAAAGGAAATTGTGCATTTTTATAAAATATTGGGAGATTCCGGTACTGGACTGGAGAATTATATCGGAAAAACAAAACTAAAGCGCATCCCAAATAATCACCCCCTTCCCTCAAAGAAGCAGGAAACGGAGTGCTTTTCAGTTTAGCGATGTCGTTCCGGCTCTGCAAGCGGCAGGACAGGCGTGTGCGAGGCTTTAACGCAATAAAAACGTTACTTTATTTTATTAAATCACTTTATATGTGAAAAACACAATCATGAACTCAAGCAAAACTATGGCTTTTTGCATGCCCGTGCTACGCGTCACCATGGTGCTGGCACCGGCGTGCAGAATGTTAAGTAACTAGACGATGGGCACCGGCCTAGCAGCCAGGACCAATAAAGCTTTAGATTCTTTCCCATTCTCTTTTACTGCGCTGTTCACCGTATGTGACATTATCTGCATGTATCAGCCATGGCTGCCGGTAATTAGCAGGGTAAATAATCAGTGTGCATGCAGATTCTGGGCAGGCCCTGCAGGTGACTGCTCCTTACCCTGACCCGGGGGAGGGGCGGACTGCCAGCCAGGCGTGTGCACTGTGGGGGGTACAGGTGTGCCAGCCGCTGTCACGGGTACATTATCCATGCACCCAGCCCCCTTATCCCTACACACAGGGAGGATACCTCTCGTGTGCCTCCCCCGCCTTCCCACTGCTGAACCGGTGATCACAGGCCGGGGCTGGGCCCAGCACAGCCCCGCTACAGCCCACACCACCGGCACCGCTCGAGTCACTGCCCTAGGGGTGCAACGCCCGGTCCCCCCGCTTTTTGAATCCACCGCACAGGTTCCTGCACTGCGTGGGGGTCATCAGGACTCACCATGGTCACACAGCTTCCACGACCAGGAGCTCCTTCTAGTCATGTGACACAGTAGACATTACACACGCCCTCTACTATGCTACAATGCTTCCGATTGGCCGAAACTAACCGACCTCCCAGCCAACTGCGAATTGGCTCACAAGAAGGGTTATTGGCAGTGCTGACACCCAATCAACTGATTCCACTGCAATCTGAGGCGGGGTAACTGAGGCTATTGCCCCTGACTCTTTGCCTGCCAGGGGTCTGTCACCTGTGCCTTGTGATTACACCCCACTTTGTTTATTATTGCCCCACTTTGTGTATTATTGCCCCACTTGTCACTTCTGGAATAACATTTGTGAAAATACAAAAAATAACTGCCTTTATACACAACAAGAGAGTCAGTAACTTACAAGGAGAAGGGCTAGAGCAAAAAACTCGCAATGTGCCACTTATTAACCCCTTCCTTTACCCATTTGCCTGCCTGGTACCAGACTGTTAATTGGCTCTCAATGTAATTACCCAAAGTGGCTGTAAAACATGGCGGCAGGGGACACGCATCTGGCCAGCAGGGTTCGCCTGCGGATACGTAACGACGCATCCCGCCAGCTTGGCGTCAGGGCAGGGCGCATGCAAGCCTGGCTGGCCTATTCCGCTAACCCTCCCCTAGGCAGCACCGCAGTGGGAAAATCTAATTAAAATCGATTCATATTTTACTTGTTAGACATTGTAAGCTTGGTGCGCTCTTATTCAGAGCAGCCACTCCGGCTGATGGCCTTTCACTAAGCCCGTTACAGTGCCTGTGTAACAATAAAAAGGAAAACGTGGCTGCTGGGCAGCAAGGCCTCTCCTTCATTATTAACACCAGCGAGCCAGTTTTGCGTAGAATTTGGGCAAATAACATCAGACTCCTGTCAAATGGCTTTGTGTATCTTTCCTGATGAGCCCACCAGTGACCTGGGGCCCCTATGCCGTTACCTATACCGCTGAACTAAAAACTGCCCATATGTCCCTCAATAAATATAAATCAATACATGATATCGTGACATGCCGTGGTGCGCATTCAATGCACAGCGCTGCAGAATATGATGGCGCTTTATAGATCAACAAATACAACTGTGACCTGATGCAGTGTGTATTCAATAACTATGAAGACACAAGAGCTGACACTTCTCTGCTAATGCAGCAGCTGACACTAAACCACAACACGATCTGTTACTATTACTAAGGAAGATAATAAGGGGACTCTGCAGGACGTCACCGAAGCATGACGTCATTCCTGTGCGCATCGGGTTCTATCCCCACCCTTTTGGAACGTGGCTTTTTATTGGCTGGAGTTTGCCCAATCGGCTCTCGCTCTCTCAGTTTGCCGCGAAAGTCTCCGACCAGCAGCAAGTTACCAGTTATGGAGTCCGAGGCGCTGAGAAGATTGGCTTCCAAAGTGGGGGTGACCTCCAGCCGGGTCATCGGGTATGTTCGGGGGCCGCAGGGTGTGGGGATCTGCTTGGTCTCCGATGTCCCTCTGTGTCCACGGGGGGGGAGCCCTGCAGCGTGGATCGTCTGCAGGAGCAGAGCTGCCCTGTAATCGGGTTATTAAAATCCCTGCGGTGTCTGCTGCCCTTTCAGACATCCCCATCTGGCCCCCATACTGTGTATAGTATGTGTATAGTATGTGTATAGTATGTGTATAGTATGTGTATAGTATGTGTATAGTATGTGTATAGTATGTGTATAGTATGTGTATTGGGTATAGTGCCCTCACCTGCCCCTCAGTGCACGGAGGTAACTTGGATGTGAGGGTTTTTTGCCCTAATGCCCCAATGCTGAGGCAGTGATGCTTTGGGTCAGTTAATGATGGCATTTATCTTTCAGAAAAGCCGAAGAGTATCTGCGCCTGTCACAGCTGAAGTGTTCGGGGCTGTCGGCACGTGCTACAGCCACCAGCAACGCCGTCGTGTGCCTCCAGATTGCCGCTACGTCATTCAATCACCCCGTAGACAAAGTAAGCGCTGAGATCCGGTGCCCCGTTGCACGCATACTCGGATATAATTCTGCACTGAGTGATTGGCCACCGTAGTGCACGTTCTTTTCATCTGCAAGCCGGAAGGCTATCGGCACCAACAAAGTTTCAGACCGAGTCATTCAAAATCTGATTTTGCGTGAATATTTTGGCTTTTAGTAATTGCCTTCGTTCCTTAGGATTACTTGGTCACCTTGTCGGGCCTAAACAAGAAGACGTATCAAAGCTGCCTGAAGACGTTTGAGTGCCTGCTCGGCGTGGATTCAAAGTTGGGTCTCCGAGACCTTGCCGTTCAGCACGGGTGCATGGAAGCGATCAACGCCGCGTCCAAAATATTGAGCAGGTTGTGTTCTTCGCTTAAATGCTATTTGGCAGCCATGAGATCTCTAAGGTGTTTTGGGAAGTTTATTTAGGGTGTTCCGCTTGTTTATGGTGAGAGGCGTTTGGAAGCTGTTGGAGAATCTGTTGGAGTGGACGTTCCAATGTAAGGTTTAGCGGTAACGTCCGGTAAGGCTTGGAAATATTGGCTTAAAAAGAATGTCGGCTGCGATGCCAAGGAAATAATTTGCTACAGCAGTCCATTATTTGTATTTATTCATATTTTTTAACTAAGTTAAAAAATATGAGTTCTGGGTTCACAGCATTGCGTTGTTACAATGGGTAAAACAATATTAAAAGTACAAATATGAAGTGAAATATAATCAGCCCTTATTACAGAGGTGTTCTGTATTGATGTATATTGGGAGAGATCTCTTAAGATAATCTATGTCCTGCATTCTCTCGTTGAGTGCACTACTCTTGCACTGAACACATCTCTGCCGTCTCACTCCCTTTACTTTCTAGGTACGAATCCAGCCTTCCTCCGGCTCAGCTGGCAGACCTGGATTTATCCAAACCTCTGTTTATCACGGCTGCCCTGTACTCTGCATGCAGGTGAGCGAATCCATTTAATGACATATTTCCATAAGCCAGTAGTTGATACAGCACAGGCTCAACCAAAATACAGTATTTATGGCTCATGCAAGCAAGGACCACTGGATTATTAAATAAATCAAAAGAACCTGCTGATCGAAATAGGAGAAATCTCGGCCCATTGCCCGTCTTCAGACACTGGAAGAGTGGCCATCAGAACATAGACTGATAATTACTAACTCTGTAACCCCCGGCCGTAAGGGTTCATTGTAATGAAATGTCCATTGGGAATGGATACAATAGCGAAACAAATTTCTAACACCAGGGGACAAGCAAGACCACCACGGACTAAGAGAAAAGTAATAACGGACGCATGAGGTCGAGGGACAAATGTGTATCCTGACATTTGATGAAGAATACTTAAAAAAAAAAAAGGGCCGGATTCCATCTGAAACAGAAAGGAACGGCAGGAGCAGAAATATGTTTTTTTGGGAGGTGGAAACAACTTTAAGGTTGTCTTTTTAGACCAAGAAAATACATAGTACCAGAACTTGTACCGGACGCCACAAGAAGAAATCTACAACCTAATCTGTTTGTTAGAAAAGATGGACAAATGTAAATGAAGCCAGAATGAGTAGAAAATAGACGAGAGTCTGTAAAACGTCGCTCCAGGAGAACCGTGTCTGCCATGTAGTGCTTCACGCGTGTCACCCTGACACCTGGATGGTGGAGGCAGGAGATTTGGCAGCAATTCGCTCTGATAATCTTTAGATGTTCTTTACTCTGTTTATTTTACTGGCACCAGAACCATCGTTATAATTTATAATCTCTTTTAGGTGCCTTAAGATGAAAGTTGAGAAGAATAAGTTACTTGCTGCATCAGGGGTGAAGAAAGGGATATTTGACCGTCTTTGTGTTCAGCTGGAAAAGATTGGTCTTCAAATTTGTCGTAAGTCTACCTTGTCCTAAAAGATGTTGAAGGATTCCGGATAGCTTTTTTTTTTTTTTCCTTCTTCTGCGTTCTGTCTTAAGATCGGGCTAAATCTTTGTTTTGCTTCCGGTTTGCATTCCCCCGAATGCATCTAATAGCAACTTGTGGCACGCTTATTGGAGCTGTAGGATGAACCCTAAATTTCTTTCCCCTTACTGCAGAGGAAAGTACGCCAGTGACACAACAGCCACGTAAGAAGCAGAAGACGCTACTGGAATCCTTAGAACAGGCGGCAGGTAAGAGGGTATCGTTTAGAAGACTTTTACTCGTTCCTGGAGCTTTATCTTGGTGAGTAGTTTCTGCCAGGAGGTATCCTTGGGGCTCCTACCTTCAAATGCAAGTTTCTTTGGCACTTTTGAGTCAAACCTTTTTCTGCCCGAGGGTCAGGATGTGGTTGAAGTAAAACCCTGCTTTACGGTTTATTCTAATAAAATGAAACTAATCTCCTTGTGATAGCAGACGAAGATGAAGGCGAGGTTCCTTGCAAGCAGGCACGCGGCGACACCGACAAGGAAAGAGACTACGAGGAGTGGAAGAGGAGAATATTGGAGAATGCGGCCAAAGCCGCCACCAATGACACAAGTTGACCTGTTGGATTATCAGATGATTCTACTGAGAATGTTGGCCATGTTCCAAACAGGAGCTACTGTTCTGTTTTGGTTTTTTTTTAATGTCCTTGTGAGAAGATTTTATGGTGGTAAAACTTAAACGGACAGCCTAGATGGGGCTACTTCTTCATGATACTATTAAGCGTGGCAGATCCCCAGAAGCTTTTACAAGTCAGTAAAGATGTTGACATTTTTAATGATGTTTTTTTATGAACTCAACAAATAGTCTGCTTATAGAAACAAAAACAAAAAAAGCATTTTTCTCTGCAGGTAATCTGCTTTTATCTTCTGTTTTTAAATTATTTATTGTAATTTTTAGCTGTGATTCAAAAATAAACCTTTTAGTGTGGACTTTGTGTGCAGTGATTATTCAGTGCAGGTTATTTACCTGCATCTTCTGTATCGCTTAGACTTTTGTCTTGGGTCTGTTTTATACTTTCTATAATCCGGTATCGTGCCTTGAATTTTTTTTATCCATTTAGTTCAGCGGCAGCTTCCTGGATAGACTATTCTCCTCCTGTTTCATCTGCATGCCAATTGTATTGTACCTGTCATTATCTGTAACCTTTTCACCTTGTACAGCGCTGAGGAATCTGTCGGCGCTTTAGAAATAAAGAATAAGACGTTTTTTACCATTCAGCCCAAATAACACAAGAATAACAAATTATTTTCATATCCACATCAACCCGTAACCATAGTGAATTAGTGAACCGAGCGGATGTGTATAAGTAGAGTTTTTTTTCTGTATCCTTTCGCATCAAGCATTTCCTCTAGGTTTAAGAGTTCAACCATTGCTGTTTACCGGCGGGTTGTACAAATCCGCATTGATTCCTGGAAATAAATTTCTGCTGTTTCTGCCGCATGCTGGCTGTGTTTTGGAAAGCGCGGTTGGAGTGTATTGGAAATGTAAGTGTGTTTCGAGTAACTCTGGCTTGAGAAGCTCATCTCTGTTATGTCCGTATAAGCTCAGGCCTGAGGCCGCAGAACATTTTCCGTGGATTGGAGGGGAGATGTTTCAGCTGCATTAGAGGTGCATGCAGATCAGCGTCGCATACACAGGGAATTTGCACCAAAACTGCATGTTTGGGATTGTGCTAGTAGGTTCAGTGGGGGAAGAAATTGTTATTAAACATACATGTGCCAGAGTCCCGTATATAATAATGTTCTTTGCCACTGCGCCCTTTTGGGTTGCCTAAGGGTCAGCTTGGTATAAATCCCCTGCAGCGCGCTGAATTAGCAGATTATTACATTTATATATATATTGTGATCCTGCACCCACACAGGGCACCAAACAGCACGGTCCTCTAGGGTATTAACGCCACATCACAGTTATATAATCAACCACGATTTATGTGTAGCCCGCGTATGACGATATGTACAGGATAACATAGAACACAAATTCCCTACAAACAAAAGCCTCGCTCGTCTGAGCGCTTACTCACATATAACTCCCTCACTACTAAGGGTCTAAACTAAAGCAAAACATAATCCCACCAACCTCTTTCATGGTCTCTTTTGTGCATAGCCAGCCCTGCGGCTTCCAAACAAACTCTCTCCTCTCCTCCCTCTGTCCAACAGGTGAGGTTATAATGCAGCCGGTGTGGCTCATTACCTGCGGCTGACCGGTGCATTGGAGTCAGCGTAACCTCCCGGCCTGGAACCGGTGACCCGGTGTCAGTCCAGGTGCATGGAAACTGCGGGGTGGAGCACCGGCCTGCCCTATATGTCGTATAAAACCCTGCAAAATCGAGGGGGGATGTATACCCCTTCCACGACAACACACCGCACCTTGTTACAATATATATATATATTATATAGTCAAGCTACCCGAGGTGCTTTTTTAAGCATCACTTTCCTTTCAGCATCTTCCAGCAGTGAAATGCCCTAAAAAAAAACAACACACAAATGAAATGTCTGACAACCGGTTCCAGCAGGGGACTTCAATAAACCCGTTTCGAGTATTTTTGTTCTACTTTGTGTTCAAAAGAAAAATCAATGAATAAATGGGATGACAACTGCATGGAAGAGGGCAGAGGAGTGTTGTTGGAAAGCACTTGTCGTGCAGACTGCGATGGCGCGCAGGGCCGAGGCTTATTGTGTGTTCTATAAAGGGAGGTCGTCTTTTGTCGTTCGAAGCAGCTGATGCTTTGATATAATATCGTTTAGTGGCTTGGCTGTAAAACAGGGAGCGCCCAGTGGGATCAATACAGCTACAGAATAAGAATGAAAGCTAATTGAGTTCTACTATTTCCTGTTATGGCCGACTATCCCCATATTCCCCCCGGTTGATTTGGGTTTAGGGAATACCCCAACTATCTACCATTTTTTACCACTGTGTAGCTCCAACCCTCAAGGGGTGCAAGCAGGTAACAATCCTCACGTCTCCGAGTTCGGGCACCAGCATCATAATTCTGATCCAACCAAAATTCTGTGCTTATGAATGAAATGACGCGAATCCAGGAGGCTAGGAGGAAGTTACACTCACCGTCTGATACTCGCCTGATTTCTTCAACGTCCATGCGCACTCAATGAGGAAGAATCCGCACCCTGTGAAAATCATCTGTATGCTGACTTATGCGGGCTGGCGAGCACTTCAGGCTTATTAATGAACTGTGCAAAATGGCTTTATTAACAAGTTCTACAAACTACATATTCAGAGTACATCCTATTACAACTCAGTAAAAAGTCAGAACGTTTTCATGTACAAGTTTAGAAACGAACGAGACGATGTTTTAGCTCCAGCTATAGTATAAACGCACGAGTAGTGAGGCTGAGTGCTTCGTTTTTGGCCGCGTTTGACTGAGTGATCACGTCTATGACTCAGTGAAGAGGTGGTTGATACATATATCGTCACCACTTTGTTCATATTAATACTTGTGGACAGCGGCCACCCCCTCACCAGCTTTCCCCACACAATACAACATTTAGACTAATCCTATATCTGCCATAAACGGTGGCGATGCTCATCTGCCGTTGAACGCTGTGTGCAGAGAGCTTACTCTTTAAGGGGAGCGCCCCAGCACATATATACAGGTTAACTACTCTACATAGGGACTCCTGGCCAAGCGGTAAGCCAAGTGCCAATGGTCCGCACTCAGACCCCGGGTTATACGTTGCCGTCCGCATGATGTACGATTCTTGGAGCAGCGTTGGCTGCGAGGCGTCGTTCCGAGTAGCGCCAAGCCGGACATCCTGAATACATTGAGTTGAAGCTGGGTTTCTATGAGGGTTTGAGGGAGAGAAGCTGGAACTTCCTGAGGCGGTTGGCTGCCGTCACCACGTAAAAGTGTTTCTAGGAGGAGTAAATAGAGAAACCATTATTTGCATTCGGAATGATTTCTTCTAGAAGATAAGATTTCTTGGTGACTTTCTACATGTTGAATATTCGCAGGTCTTCCGCTCTGTAAAACTCTATTATGACTTGGATAGAATTGGTGTTTCCGTGTACTGAATCTAGAAATGGAATGTAATAATGTCATTTCCCACCCCAACCATTACCGGCCGTTTAATAACCAAGACTTACTTTCCACTTCTTCTGCATTAGGTACCTCTGCAGCAACACCTGAGACTTCAGACGGACGTTGTATTTCTTGGCTTTTAAAGGCAGGCTGACCAACCATTGGTGTTTCAGGCATTGGCCGGCACTTAACCGGCAGCTGTAGGAACAGAATCCCCAGACTGTCAGATCCACGGGACACTGGTCTTGCATGTGTGTGTCGATGTTTTGGCAATACCCCTACATACGCTTATGACAAATACCTCTTTTCTTTCACCAAGAGTCTGCTGATGAAGTCCTTGGCCTCTTCCGACACTTGCTCAAACGTCTCGGAGTCAAAGTCCCAGTTACAGTTGACAATATAATTCATCGTTTCTGCGTCGCTTTCACCCAGAAATGGGGACAAACCGCTGAGTCTGTAAAGAGGGGAGCACTTGGTTACTTATGTGTGCCAGCGGGGTGTGTGTGAGTTACGGCGTTAATTACGGCCTAGGACAGAATGACGTTCATAGCAGGGCTTATCTGCCATGAAACACAGAGCACGGATCAGTGCGTTGGGCTGCAGCGTACTAAATGCCACCGATTAAAGGCATCAGCTATGCTTCAAAACGGGTCAATTTCAAGAAAGACTCAAACGACCAGATTTTTCTATTAACGACAGATCTGTGACGGACTTACAACATGTACGTGATAACCCCCACGCTCCACATGTCTGTCGGAAACGACACAAAATCATAATTCACAACTTCTGGGGCTAGAAATTCTGGGGTCCCAAAATTCACTCTCAGCTTCTCCCGTGGCTTGTATCTGGGGAAAAAAGAAGGCATTCGATGAAAGGTGCATTTATCACTTTTCATATGTCGGAAAAATAGAGGAAAAAGATAAAAATCTTTACCTTCTCGCCAGCCCAAAGTCAATGATTTTGATTTGGTTTCCAGTGCGACTAACACAAAGAATATTCTCTGGCTAAAGGAGACACCGAGAAGTTTATTAGCATTGGCATTAATCCATACATTGCACATAATAAATAACATAATAAATAGATATTACCATAATAAATCATATGCTCTCAGATATAATTATAAGCTACTGGCCTTCAGATCTAAATGGAGGATATATTGCTGGTGCAGGTAGTATACTCCTTCACAGATCTGCTTGGTGAACATTATTGCATCCAGCTCGGTCAAACTGTAGTTTTCATCCGTGATGCGATCAAAGAGTTCACCGCCATCGAGACTAAAATATGAAGAACGTAAATGAATATTGGTGTTTTTTTAGCACCTGTATCCACCAAGGTACAGTAACGGAGGACAAAAGGCTGTGCAAAACAATGATTTTGGAGCATCTGGCGGAGAATGGGGTCAGCGGGAAACAAATATCGCTTGAATGTTTTGAGTCTCAGTGCTAAGCAGCACATTTCAGAAGACCGGAGGTTGTCTCTGCTTTTAGGAATCACACTTATGGACGAGGAACCTGTTTCTAAATCTACCAGAGAATCTTCTAAAAAGACTTCCTAAAACCCATACTACTTCTGTGACTCGGGCTGAATAACGGTTGATCTATTCCACGATTTTTCCAGAGACATATGTATCGACATTTGCTGAAGAGACAGCGTCACTTTTGTGCTGGTTACACTGTGTCCCACCATGCTACACATTGGATAAGATCTTGGGATTATTATACGGTAACTTACCATTCCATTATCAAGGTCAGATCATTCTTGCATTCAAAGGCATCATAGAGCTGGATCAGGTTCACATGGTTCAAATGGTTCATGATATTAATTTCGTTTTTCACTTCATCCTGTTCAGTTAGAATATTGGGTGGAATGAGAGACGCTTTAGACATTCTATGATCACGTATTTATAGAAACCTGGTATTTCTACAAGCTGATTAGTACCTCATCAACACATAACTGTCTCGGGAGCTGAAGGGCCTGATTGCGTGAGCTTTTGGAATGCGCGGGTTGGACGCTCACTTTATGGAGAGTTGATAAGCTGCTGTCTCTATGGCCAAGAGAAGTGCAGGGTTGATTCCCTATGTACCGGCACCGAGGAAAGTAAGGGGCCCTTATGGGGTGGCTCTTTTCTATGAATGTACTCCCTTCTGCACCTTATCTTCAACGATAAACCTTGACACAGACCAGAGGTGCGTTCCGTATTTTGGGAAAGATATCCAAGTAAAAGAGAGACTGCAACGTGAGACCGTTCAGCACAGCAGTGTCGGTGTATTTACCCTGTCTTTGGGTCCTTTCACTCTGATCATTTTCGCTGCGAGTCGGAGCCCAGATGTCTTTTCTACACATTTGTGAACTTGACCAAAGCGGCCCCTATTAACAGAAATATTGCACACAAGTGTTAAAACACATCCCCCCCCGTTCCAAATAGAACAAAGCTAAATATAGATGAAATAACAGAAGCAAGTTTACTTTGCCTACTTCCAAACTTTATCTCAAGGGAGTCTCATTGTGAATGAGATGCCCTAAGACCACTGGGCAGATTGGCTCTTCCCTGTTGCCCCACGAGAGATGCTTTGGAAATGTTTCCTAAACCACTGAGTAAAAATAGCCATTAATAATCTGTAGGTGAACTCTCTAGGCCAGTGACCTGACTGTCTCTTTTTCTCAGTTAGTCCAGCATTATCCTGGGTCTCGCCTCCAGCTGTCCCAGTAAGGCAAACAGCATCTTATATCCCGCGATATGCTTCCCAGTCATGCCCAGTATCTGTGATTCCGTGTAACTATCCCTTAGCACTGAAAGGCATTGCCATTTGCTCAATAGATCACATTTGGCAACTGTCTACGTCTCCTGTGTACTTATTTTACCCAGGACTGTCTCTGCCATCAGGATAGATAAATATTTTGTGCTGTGTTTTGCTGGAGATCTTTGGATGACATTTAGAAATCCTCCTACGCAGACTAAGTGTAGGTGTTATTCAACAGTATGTTTTTTTTTTTAATTAAATATGTATCTGGCGATTTAAAAAACATCTTTTCTACACCCATTTTAATGACAGCTCAATAATATCATGCGTTATTCTAACCGGTTGCTTTTATTTGAGTGTAGGTGAGTAGGCGTGTGCGTGTGCGTGTCAGTCTGGAGGCAGCGTGTTGACCCCAATATGTTTGGGTCATGGGGAATAGAAAAAGGCGCCAGTGCTTGGGACCCTACATTTCTCAGCGGGGCAAATAATGTTGAATTAAATAAAGTTTAATGGAATACCGACGGTGACCTATGGGCCCTGCCTTGGTTGAATATCTGTCTCCGAACCCCCATTCCCTACACTTACCCTCCTAAGACCTCATGCTGGCACACGGTGTAACATGATGACAAGATGGCTTGCTTGATCGTCACGATCCGGTGGTTGAATGGTGCAGGCGGCGGGGGACAGTCATCTAAATGAAGATAACAATCTCAGGTACAATCGAAATATAGTCGTGGGAATAACTAGAATAGGTTATTGATCAATTGGTATTGATATTGACATCTTGGAGACTTAGAAATAACTGGAGATACAACTAATACAGCCAAACCCTCTAAGAACGTAGTCTGTGTTTTTTATTTTGCTTCTATGTGCCGGTGGGGGTTAGGCTGTAATCAATGTATTCATTTTCCTATTGCAAGAAAATGAATCGGAGACACGGCCCATGTCATTTTATGCCCATTGCCACTAAAATGCAGGGCATACTGTGATTTCCGCTGCACCTGCTGCATGTTACTGACCTGTAAGCCTCCAAAAGTACTTTTCATGATGTTTGGACTGAATTTCAATGGTTAATGGACCTTAAAATATTTGAAGTCAGAAATATTCCCCGTGTCGGCTTGTTAGCGGGGGGGGGCATCTTTTGGTAAGGGCAGGAATACATTGCCCCGTAACACCACATGATCATATTTCTCACCCACCGATGACGTGTAAGGATGGCATCTCCGGCTGTGCGGATGGGTCAGCCGTTCCTGTAGATCCATGTGGCTGATCCGTGGCTGATTCCTCGCTCGGCGACTCTCCTTTCTGAGGTTTTGCCCCATCTTTTGCACCGCGCTCTGCGCTCGGTACCTCGCCCTTCTCCTGGTCTCCGGCTTGGTCTGCTATCTCCAGACTCTTGGAAGACTTTTTGTTTTTGTTGCAGGATGCCTTAGTTTTCCCAGCTTTTTGTGAGGGTTGTTTTTCCTCACCTATAACATTGTCTGTTCTCTGAACCACTGGTTTGGGTTTAACTTTGTCCTGTAATTGTCCCTGTTCTGACACCGTGCAACCCTGAGTGTTCCTCTTTTGGTTCTCCTCACCTACTTCAGATGTTTGGAATTTCTGTGCACAAGAGCCTTCCCTGCAAAGAGCATACATATGAGCGTGATTAATACATAATATACAGAATATTTACCTCTCCTGTATCTCTAAAAGCCATAGAAATCTACGCAGACCACGTGGACACTCAGATCATTCTAGAAGAGAGGCATAGCTATGTTATTCATGCTGAGATATGCCTTTGGACAGAAAATGTAATTTAGTTTTGCATCGACCCAAGCACAGCTAATTAAAGGCCAAAAAGCAGATTCTCCGGCAACTGCACATTATCACAGGCCACAGCACGTCATATAGCGCCATGTTTTCTCACGGTTATTAAATGTAAGGATGCATGTAATGCATGTAATGTAAGGATGCACCGGGTTAGTGCCTTGCCTGGGGCATCATGGATACATTTAAAAGGACAAATTATATCCAGTACCTGGCAGGCTGCTCCGGACAGACCGACTCGTTTGTTGCGGGCGATGCCGAGGGGATGGGGCATTGAATGCGAGAGCTGCTGTCTTCCTCATGGTTTCCTGCCTGCTTACAGTGATCTTCCTGCCAGCTGCCGTGGTCTATGCAGTGGCTGGAGACTGGCTGCTGATACAGGACTGGTGGATTGTTGCCGGCAGCTTTCTCTCCAGATCCTTCTGCTGCCGCATTTTCCCCCCGCACGGCACATCCATGTTTGGATGCTTCCTGGACTTGTCCTTGGCCTGTGGACTGCAGTTTAGTTTGGGAGCCCCCTCTCAGGGCTGTCTTCGGGTTTAATCCCTTGTCTCTTAATGCACCAGTTGTTTTGGAGTCTGTAAAACCAACAAGTACAACAAAATAAGCAAAAACAAATATTTCACCAAACAGCCCATATTTATGACCATGCGGAAGTCGTGCGCCATGAACTTGTACCTCCATCTGGGCTCTTGACGTCAACCTTCACCCCTCTGCTGCCGAATGCATTCTGCGTTTTAGCTTCTTTCTCTTCAGAATTGTCCTTAGCCTTTGGGGAGAGAAAAACGTATGACAAGCCAATCCTTGAAACATAGCACAGGGCCCATATTTAAAGTACCTGCTACCCCCTGGGTTTTAGAAAGCCTTCCTCATCACCTGAAGCTGAAAGCACCATTCCATTTCATTGCAAATGTCTTATATCTCTGCCAGGCTTTTGTTCAAAGAGAGACCTGCTTGCCTTTCAGATATAGTCATATTGTGGTTATTGCTATGACTTCTCGTGATCTTTTAAAGTTGTTAACCTGGCTTCTGTATGTCATGGCCATAAGTGGGGTTTCTGCGTTCACTGCTATAGAAGACCTCCATAAAGGTCCCCGCAATCTTCTTTGAAAGATTCCTCATCTGCTTACCACAGAGATACCACAACCTGGATTAGAAATTCATCAAACATCAGTACACTGGCAAAGAGTGTGACAGAGATAGAAAAGTCGTTTTACATCCATCCGGGCAAGTCTTCCACCTTACTTATGTATCTCCCGCTGTGTTCAACTGCTTTAGAGAAGGAAGATTACGTAAAGTTCCCCTGATCACCAAGGGATCTGCTTCAAATCAACAATGGCTGGCTTTTTTTTGCTGCTAAATGATGAATATTTAGCAGACGTCCATCAGACACTGAATTTGGAAGAGCTCCCAAGTGCCATCCAAACATTGCAGGAACAAAGTGGGAGCTTCCGTTTCACTAGAGCTCCAGGATACTTTTTATCGAGAGGGAACAGCTGAACCTGATGAGTAGCACCTCAATCATGAAATCACTGAGGTTACAGCACTCCTTTCATATGTTAACTCAGGAAGAAGGACTTTAAACTCATCTCACTGGCTTCCTGCTGCGCTTGGGAGCCAAGATCTCAGACAAAGTAATATCTGTGCGTCAGAAGCGAGATTTATACTTCTGACGATTGTCCCTTTTATACAACGTATTTAAGTGCAGTAAAGCACGCTTCGTAGAGCGTGATACAAAAGGAGGAGGGCTTCGAGTTGGCAATTATGTCTCTGCTGTTGATGTCCCAAGTCAAAACCCTAACTATTTGAGTTCCAGAACTTAGAGTGTTTCTCTCTCTCTCTTCGGTACACAGTGTACTGTCTGTCTGAACATCTGAAATAAATAAAGTCTGAGATATTTGTTGTTGATCAGAAAAAAGAACATTTTGTTGCTCTCTGTACTTCGATCGATATGAATAGCATTATTTAGGACCCATCGATGTGATATGAGAGTTGGAATGTCTTAAGTTGTGTATCAGCAGTCGGTTTCCATGCAGCTTCTGCTGCTGAGTGTTTGCAAATCAAGTGCTTATAATACTGAGCGTGTTTTTCTTCATGCGCCCCAAAGTTTCCAAATTAATCAGGTTTTGAAATACCCATTGAACCAGAATTAGCCCACGGGGTACACAAACTGCAGGATGAGAAACATTGGTCCAAAACAGCTCCAGGACTAAAGAGTGTCTGTTCTATTAGAACTGGGGTCAGTTCTTTGTATCCTAATTTAGTCTGCATCAGTTTGGGTACGGCCTGTATCAGGAGAGACATCAAGTCATGAATGGGTCTGGAGGAGATCATGGAGAGATGGGATGGACGCTTACAACCGATGCGGGAAGCTTAAGGTGGACAGGAACTGGGATCAAAAGACAATCAAAAGACAAACCCGTAGAACTGGAATGCTCAAGACAAAGAAGATGGGGTAAATCTGTGAACAAGAGGTTCTATGGAGTTTGAGTCACTAATGTGTATAGCCATCAATATCACAACATGTATGTATCAATGTATGCAAGACGTGAGAAGAGAAACCTATTGCACACATTTCTCAATTATTCGTACAAAGTGGATCTTGGAAATCCTGATGCCAAAACCAGGTTGTTGTGTAATATACGACAAAGCAACCGGGTCCCCAAAATTTGCTGCGCATGCCCAGTAATTGATCTCATTAACAGTGGCTAATTCCTTACCCTATTTTATTTCCAGAGGGCCACAAAGGTCTGTTTTTTTTTTCATGAGCCTGATGGGTCAGTGAATATGTTTTGGGAACACAGAAATGCAATGGAAATCCCGTATGACTTTTTGGAACCAGTAAGCCTGGATCTAGAAGCTCTAACTTTACCTGCAACCAGCATGCTAAAGCTCATATGCCCTTTGTTCCTGGACAATACTAAATATATACTAAATATGTCAGATACTCAGAATTACAAGAAAAAAGAATTATAGGAATCAGGGAAATAATTTTACCTCCTCTTCCGTCTCCTTTCTCCAGGGCACTGCACCCTTTAGAATGAAGTCCAGGATTTTAGAGTTTCTGAGTGTGTTTCCCACAAACTCCACCACTTTGTCCATTGTGGAGACCATTTTTTCTAGGCTGTCCAGCTTCTCCCGGTGAATCAGCGAATTCTCGTGAATTCTTTGGAGCAGTTGAACCAGCTCTGAGCTGGCGTCGCTTTCTCTCACCTCCTTGCTCTTATCCTTGAGATCCACTTGGATTTCAGGCACATTTGGGTGAACTGACCCATGAAATACTGATAATTTGTCAATTCCCCTTTCCACAAAGTCTATGCCATGGTACACAGTCTCCAGTTTTCCCATTACATCTTCTTGGAAATGTAATAACTTGTCCACTTTCTCATTGAGAAGGTTCAGCTTCTTCTCCATACTGTTGACAGGAGCCGGGGATTTGCTGACCAGGCTCCCGGGCCCCTTAGCCGACTCCAATTTGCTTTCGTAGATTTTGGCCAAACAGGATGCTATTGAGTCTTGTTTACTCATTTTCTTCTGCTTGTAAATCGAGTTGGTCCAACGTAATGCATATAATCCCCCACCTAATTCTGCGCCTATATAGAGGTTTTATGGCAGTGACTCAGTCCATGACTGGCCAAGCATCGCATTACATATGTCCAAACCGAATTAACGCACGCTATCAGCATGTTCATTGTGAGCCTCCTAAACCACTGACTAAACTTGGCATTGAACTTTTCTTGGGGGTCCTTTGACGTCACTCGGACATTTTACATTCCTTCCTGAGTGGCTGATGATGGACAAGCATGTTAAGAATCGACAATGGCAGTTACCGATATGCCAAGAGGACTCCGAGAAATCTTTGTGGCGATCTAACTAAAAATCAAACAAACAAAAAAAAAAAAACCCAAACATGCAATAGATACAAACTGGCAAAAAAAACCAACTAAAAACAAGAGAATGCCATCAAGAGGCAGAACAACACATGCTTCAAATGAAAGGCTGTCAGCTCGCCTGCCACTTCTGGATAAAAATAGATGACAATGACAAGGGTACGAAGCCACGAAGGTATCTGGCACAGGGCGTCTTTTGTAAACCGAGACGTCCGTCTGCCTTTGCACTCGCTGTAAAGTCACTCAACGAACAAAAAAAATCAAATCTGTTTGTTTTCACAAATTTAATTGGCGCCCATTGGAGGTTATTACTGATATGTTTCCAGAGTTCGTTTAATTTTTCAGTAAAGAAAAACCCAATTGCTAATTAATTGGCATTGGAGATCGCCGGTCAGAATCTGGATTATGCATTCCTTAAAACAGGGAGGATTTCTGATTTACTCTTAAGGGCTCTGGCATCTGAGGCGAGAGATGATCCCCAAAACAGTCACATCTGATACAGACACATAAAAGAATATATTAGGTAGCGGTGGGATTCTTTCCAGTCTGTGGTAGGATGGGAGGTTTATTTGTAGTATATGCAGCTTCAAGGACTTGATTAATTACCAGGGCTGTCAAAACCACTACTCGGCATGAAGTGCCTACTCGGAGCTATTTTGGGAGGATTGCATAAAGAATATCTTATTTTTATTTGTCCTTTAATGACCAGCATACTGTTCACAAGGTAATGCATGCTTATAGACCCTTATAGACCCTTACCCCATCCCCAGCCTGTACTTAAAGGTCTTAGCATCTTGGCCTTTAGACAGAAGGTGAAAACACATTGTTATTGCTCGGAGGTAACTTTGTCGCAGCGGAGATTACACCGCAGCATTGGCAGAAGTGGCCACAGCGTTACACGGCCCTATATATCACTAAGTAACACGATCTTCACGATCTTCTACCTGCGTGAGGTGCACACTTTGTGAGCTGCTGGGTACAAGAACTTCATCCCCCCCTCCATATCCAGGCTTGGACTTGACTCTAGGCCAGTTTGGGGGGCCAGTGTATTAATTTCTCGCGTCACATGACTATCTGCGCAGGTTTTACATTGTTTCTAGTTGTACCGGACAGTTTGCTCCACAGCCAACCAGCGATTTGGTAAAGCATAGGCTTTCCTGCTTTTGGCCATCTCTTTGCCCAGTGATAGTGTGTAACCGTGTTTAATGAGCCCTTTCACCCCAGCTACAAATCTTTCCCTTCCTTTTGCCGGAGCCTGGATAGCAAAAACATCTCTCTCGCTAAAGAGTTCTAAAAAAACACACAAGTATATAAAAAAATAGTTACTTGGGCTCCTGTAATCGAAGCACACGAGTTCTACCTCCACGCCTTGGCCTGAAGACTTTCGTTTGCTGTGTGCCGATTCAACGTATTATTCAACAATGTTTTTTTTTCTTGGCGATAGTATTCTTGCAAAAATTACTCATAGAAGTAAAAGAAAACAAAGCGCTTTGTGAAATGAAATATTTTGAAACTGGAGAGTCCTTGTACATGAGATGTATAACGCATCGAGGCGTGGAAACTATGTTCGCGTGCCAAGCTGCCATCCGTCAACACCTACGTCTCTGCTTTGTTTACCGAAGCCCGGGGACCCTGTTAAAGGGAACATCAAAACAGGGGGGATCGCTCGCTGAAAACATTATTTTTAACACCGGGTGTTAAATTACAATAGTTCCTTTTTTACATGTAAGCTGCTTTTCTATTGTGGATATTATTGATGTTTGACGAAAGCAGTGAAGAGTTGCTTATATGAAGAATGTGTTGGTTAATAGAAGGTAAATAAAACTAATTCTGCAGACACCCGTTACACAATCATCAAGCGCATGTTTAGTGGATGTTATCACACTGGCCGTAATTTCAGAATGATAAAACATTAAATGTGCCCATGTTACCCAATAGAACCTAAAACTATATTTGTAGGAGTTAAACCATTTGAAGGCGTTTTGATCGTTCTGGCAGAACCCCCCTTCACATCTATTCCATCATCATGTATCTCTCCAATGAAAGGTTTTGGTAAAATCACCAGAAGATCACAATCACAGCCGCAGAGTGCCACCACCTTTATATCTTCCAATACAGTCTGGATTCCCTCGTGGATGGTAACCTATGTTTTATGGACGCGTTGAGCATCGTTGACTTCTGTCCCCCCTCAAAATAATATTCGAGACCTGCATGCCTATGAAGTTCCTAAGATCTAAGAGAGGATCAGCAAGCAGAAGATCGGTGTCCTCTTCAGCAACCAGCTTCCAATAACAAGTACTAAAGAAATCCGTTCCACCATCGGGCCGGCCGTCAAAGATATGTTTTATTCTATTCTCTCTGCACGATTCAGAAATAAATAATTGCATTCTAGGAAGACGATGTCTATTAATGCTGCCTTTTGGAGCGTATCACCAAATACAAGAACATGGGTGAGATCAGATCGCACGTCAAGAGGCACTTTGAGGTCATTATAATGAAGAGCTGAGTTTGTGGCTAAATTAACCCCCCATCAGTGGTTCAATGTAACGTAGCAGGCTCTTCAGACTCTTCCGCCACCATTATTCACGCTGCCGGATCAGAAATCTGTATATCTTATCGTTTTGGGATCACAATATTGGGAAATTGTAGGGACATAGGTGGCTTTCACTGAGAACAAGTGGTCCATTTACCAGGCAGAATGACGGCTATGGCTGAAATGCAGATGGATGAGTTTTGTTGAGTGTGCCAAGAAATATCTGATAATTAAAGACACGAGTCACCTACAATCTAGAGTGGTCTCATTTTGATGGTTCCCGTCTTGAGCCTGGTATATTCCAAGTACTGGGTGAGCTGGTGAAGTCTCTTGGAATGCATTCTGAGAACCTGTCTGTCTTCTGCTACCTGTTTGTGTTTCCTCTTCCATGATTCCAATAAAAGCACATGGTACCAACTCCCCGACTTACTGCCTGGTTGTTACCTATGATTGCTAAATTATGATCAAACAATAGCTAAGATATCCGAGCCAACGGCCATATGTATTTTCCATAATACATACAGTCCACGTCCTATGTAAGAGCATAAACAACTGCAGATCCCAGCGTTCAATTTACTGCAAAAACCCTATAGGATCCATAGAAATGTTATCTTTATATCCAAATAAGCAACACTAACATGCTTACTCGAGCTAGTCGCCACTCATCCCACTGTCCTTCCGTGTTCTATACTTAAAAAAAAAAAGTCACGCATCACACTTTTTGGAAACGTCCAAAAGCCTCAGAATCCGATTATTAACTTTGGACACATTGACCGATTCCACAGACAAAGACTAGAATAGAATAGATCCGGAGCTCCAGCAATATGAGTATAAACACATTGTCGACACATTATACCAAACAAAACGCCTCATTCACACTGGAACTGCTCTCATAAATATGTTACGGTTTTAATAGCTTGGTAACTAGAAAAAAAAGGCAAAACGTACATATCTTAGTAAGAATATCGGTGCTTTGGCTGGCAGTGGATAATCACAAAGTGTGACATAAGAACGATTAAAAACAAACGTTACCGCGAATCTCTTGATGTACTCCGAGACGCTGAATCCTCCTGTCGCCAGCCGGATGGAGCGATGAAGTGTCGAATCTTGGTACAAAGTCCCCATTTTATGTGCGTGAAATGCACTGGGCTAGCCAAAAAATCCACCGCTAAACGAAGACCCCCAGTGACTGCGGATCTGGTAAGGACTCTATTCGGGAGATAACCCAGGAATGTCTTTATCAGACTTTCCACCAAGCACCCCAGACTCGTCACTGCCTTATCTGCTGCAAAGCGGAATACGGCTTCCTGCTGCAGAGACCAAGGCTCCACGCCCGTCAGACGAAAAACGTTTAAATATCTACCCTTTATAAAAAAAACAAAACGTACCAATTCTTAAATCACCAGCCCGGACGCCGTCGTGCATTCATTTCCTGACCTTTAACTGGTCGGCTGGCGATCTTGATCATAAAAATTTGGAAGAAATGCTGCTGGGAAGGCGCTGGTTTCTACTGGTGCAAATGGTGCATGAACGATGTAATGTTATGGTCTCTCCGCATCCAGATTCCATGAAAATAAAGATGTGAAAATGCCTGGTAAAACACCAAAAAAGGCAAAAAAAAGGCAAAAAAAAAAGGCAAAAAAAAAGCTCACGACACATAAGAAGCACATTTACCAAACCCGAAGCCATTTGGTGGAAATCGCTCACAGCACCGAGGGAGCTTCTTTGCATATCATACCATATATCAGTGTCGGTATCGAATCATGAAATCATACACTCGTATTTGTCAAACCGTTGAAGAACAACATACTCCTTCCGGAAATCTCAGTGATTGTTGACTTTACTTTTCAAAAACAACATAGGCAACATAGAATACCAGCCACCTGCCATACTGTACCAGCCAATAACTGCATAAGAAGGCTTTACATCAAACACGAGTGGTTCGCCTTTTATAAATGCCCTTTTCAAGAATTATTCAATAACAGTAACCCTTTAAGCATCACATTGCTGCCCAGCCGACAGTGTAACCTGCAGACTGTTAGTGGTATGGAGAAGTACTTTCAGGTATGTTCTGTACATTTGGCTTGTACTTACATGCTCCCCAGGGTGCCATCCATGCACGTTCCTGGAACTATACACCAGCATAAATCACCAGCCCAGGGCTACCCCGGGTGCTATGTTTTAGACAAATCCAAGGACTGCCCTGGGACAAACAGCCAGGTGATGTATCTCGAGTCTACGCTGGCCATCTCTTTATAAGCATCCAGAACCGACTCTGTGAGCCCTCCCATTGGGACAATTGGCCGCTCCAGCCCCAGATTATAGTTAAAGGTCATTCCCCTAGAAGAGAACTCGCAGGAGCCAAAACAGAAACATTTAAAGGGAAATACCTTAGATATACTAAGTGTGGGGTGTGTGTGGGGTGTGTGTGTATATATATATATATATATATATATATAATATATATGTATATATATATATATATATATATATAACCGTAACCAGCAAACCCTGTGCTAACAGGACACTGCAATTACTGGTCATCCACGGCCTCCTGTAACCCAGGCTGGGACAGAGCAACCGTCCCCTGGACTCAGCCGCCCAGTATCTGTGGACATAGCGAATACACAGATTTCAGCGCTATGCAAAATTCATGAATACACCGGAAATTATATCAATATATAGAGCACCCGGTAATGTCTGACCTCACTGATAACATTCAGCTCGTTCAGCTCTGTACCAGAGAATTGTCAACATAATGCGTTCAAATAAAAGCTTTCAATCGGCACAGACAGAGCGACCCCGGAACTTGTAAGGTTCTGGCGTTCTATTGTCCGGTGATTATCCGTTCACGGTGAAAATAGATATCTTGCAACAAGGGGACCAGTCCCTGCCGACTCTGCGCTGCCACCTACGGGCAAAACGACAAAATGCTTTGCGGTACCCTGCCCAGCGAAGGAGAAGCCTGGCTTACAGCAGATCTCATCCTACGAAATTCTTACCTTTAAAATGTAATGTATTCGCAGTGTATTTTTGCAACAAGATTTTTTTTTACCCAACACTGATTTATTCAATTTACTGTTTTAGTAACAGTGGAAGCCAAGACAAGGTGGTGCTTTTATTTGTTTGAGAAAAGGCCTTCTAAATAAACATTTCATTGTCTCCGATACAGCAAAAATATACCATCTATATCTGCTTCTATGAGAACGTATAAATAATAGACTCTTCGATGAAGCGATGGCAGGTTCCGCTTGACCAGCAATTAGCCCATAAAATAGTTTTTTCTCAAAAGCTTACACTTCAATATATAAATAACAGATTGGAAGCTTTTTGATAACTCTGTATTAGCCGGTAAATAATTCACCTCAGTCCTCCAATTGTAGCACCTGTTTAATATATAAAGATTATATAAACTGTACATGTCAGACGTGAATCATTGACCTTAATTTAAAAAAAAAAATGCAATATATTTTATATTTACTTTACCAAGCATTTAAATACATATACACTGACAGGCCGCCAGAATGAGCTCCTCTTCTAAAAAGGATTAAAAGCTTCCATTTGTCTAAAAGATTACAGTAAAAAAAAACAGTCTTTAGTGCAGGTCGGAGTGTGTGGGGTATGTCGGAGAAGTCCTTCCACGGCTCCGCGTTGGTACCAGCCTGCCAGGCCCGGCTTGGTGCGGAATACCCACCCCGGTATCGGCCGACAGACGGCGGTCAAAGGATAAGCCTTTGGTTGATTATTTTTCTGTTGATTTCCGCGAGGGCGACTGAAAACACAAACGCCTTTTCATCCGAGAGATTGGCATACATATCGATTTCCTTCTCTTGTTTTTCTGTTTGAAAAGAAAGACGTGCTTTGGGATTAAATAATAAAAGATCGGTTTCTGTGTCCAGATTTTGAGGGTGTAGCCGAACTTCATTATACATTAGCAATTAACCACCAAAAAGTTACTTCAAGTCTTTATAGGGAGAACCTAATGAGGTTTCATGTTCTCCATTCCGCATTAATACGCCACGTTACTGCTCTGCCACGATAGGTGGAGGGCAGTGATATGTATGTTAAAAAATATCCCTTATACATCTGACCCAAAGACTTCAGGGCATCACCTTTTAACTTTAATGCTACCTAATGGTATTTTAAGGAGCCATACGTTTGCCAGGCATGTAAAGATTGAAGTCTTTACCTTTTTCCTCCTCGACTTTTTTGGTGGAAGCCGCTTTCGGGCGGCCGCGTCCTCTCCGCGCTGCCTCCGACTGGCTGTTGGATCTCGATCGCTTCCTGTTCTCTAGGTCTTTATTCACAGTTGCATTTATCCTTTCCCTTTTGATTCTCTCGGTTCTTCGCCTTTTGGGGTCGGATCTGTTTTCTGTGTACACAGATTATGTTTTGGTTACATGCATTCTGCGGCACCCCTCGATATAAATATTATACCTGACCCCAACGGGCCTATCTCTCAGTTTACATTAGGAAATAACCCTTTTTAATGTACTTTTACCTCACCTGCCAGAGGAAGGAACCTCACTCATGGCTGGACTCTCCTTCCAAGCTCATCATTCCACCCAGGCATAGGAGGCTAAGTGCCCTACAAAGGACCTTAACTGTTTAAGGACTGTGCTCAGTTAGTTGCGTTTTTATAGGAGGATCGCCTCAAATGGAATCGTACCTTCTCTTTTAACAGGCGCTGGATTGGAGCCGATATACAGACTGCAGAGCACTTACCGGAGGTCGCAGGCAATCTTTCCGACTGCTTTGCATGTAGTAATTTGCGGCTAATAAATATATATCCACAGGGGCAGGATTTACAGGCCACAGGAACCTGAAAGCAGAAGTAAAATGCACTTAATAGAGAAGAATTTTCTGACGTGCTACGGTGATGACATCACGGCTTACAGTCTCCATAACATGAACCCAACGGTTTCACCACCAATGGCTGAGCAATACACAAGCCTTGGCCACTCAACGATTAGCCCATTAAGCATACAGTACCAGACCAGTTAACAAATATCAGGCGTGTTGGCCACACTCAACTTCTTATTAAAGTCCCTCTCATACAGTAGCAGACCCGTGAACACTCACACTCACGCACAAACCCATTGCTCAATTAAAAGGCCCTGGACCTCCTTTGTGCCACTGCTCACATTTATGACCCAATGCGACTACACCCTTCTGCCCCGCAACACTGTTTGGCACAACAACAATGTATAAATGTATAAACTGTTTAACCCAATAGCCACTAGGCGGCGCTCATGTCACTATCAGCAGCTGAAACATTTATGGTCTGTATACCTTCCCGTGATACCCTGCAGCCTCGTTGAGTAAGGCAGATTTTAGTACTTTTTAGCAAAACAAACAAGCTTAAATAAGGGAGGTAAGCAGAGCAGAACGGAGGCTGCAGAGCATTTCAAATTCCTCTTCCCTTCACATCCTAACGGGCCGCAGGCATGCTCAGCAACGCACTCAATCACCCACCAAGGTATCCCTTAATACCGGCGGTAACCCAACACCAGATTCCCGTAACCAGGGAGTACAACGCGCCAACCGTTCATTCACCTCTACATGCCACGGGAGTTCAGTGCCCGAGGCATCCAGGCTCCTACCAGCCTCTCTTACTCACAATATGCCGAGGATTACAAGAATAATCCCACAAGCTTCATCACCTAACAGATATCAATAATTATGGACTGAATATTTTGGTAAATAATCTTAAATCCATAAGATATGGACATGTGGAACTTTATGAAAAATGAAAGGCAGCAAATACTAGAGTGGAATTGCAATTGACCTTAAACGTCTCCAGCCCGGTAGCGAGCAGGGTACGGATCCAGCTGACGGAAGGCATGATTAAACCCAGAGGAACTTGCAATCCCCGCTCCCTTTTGGGCTGTTTATACCCTGGAGGAATGCGCTGCAATCTCTCGCATTTCGTGTTCTCAGCCTCCCCCACGAGGGTTACATGCGCAGCCGATTCCTCGTTCACAAGGCTTTACCCCCCAGCTTCTAGCGAGAACCCTCCACCTGTGTCACTGGAGTCACGCGCTCATTACCCCACTAACCTAAACGGATCGGACCAACTCTGCATTTACACCGAATTCTCACACCTGCCCCACGTTCCTGCCCGAAATATATGTCCATCCATCCCAGGGCTGACGGATCAGGATTGTGCCAATTCCAGATCACACATTAAAAAATCTCCACCTACTCTGTCCAATAAACTTCTCTGCAGAATAAACCAACAGACGGGAATTTTCTGTAAAAAAAAGTCCAGCAGACGTGTAAAAAAAAATAAAGGATGGTTTTCCATAACGCTGGCTTTATTAACCCACCGTGAGCTGCAGTATAGCAGATAAAGCAGAAAGAGTGAAATAAATACCCCTCTGGTATTATTCAGCGCTCAGCTGCCAAATGCTTCCCAACGTGAAGCGGTGAGGGAAATGTCATTTCTCTGAAAGGGATTATTCATCCTCCAGTATGAAAGCCATGGGCTCTATAACTTGCCAGTAGGAAGCTGGGCTTTGTTAATGTAAGCAGTCATCTTTTGCTGGGAAGACGCAAGGAATGCGGGGAGAGGCTGCCGGCTCCAGACGTCTGGGCAAGGAGACTATGGGCTAACTGCGCTCAGCCACAATAACCCCAGGATTTACGCAGGTCTGGGCTGATACACGAGCTCTATTGACTCTCCATTGGGGGGGGGTCTTTTGCGTACAATGTCCCCTGAATGGTGAATTTAAGAGAAACTCACTGCCAACTCAGGCTTATGGCAAAGTGACCCACTACTGAAGCCAACGGGCGCTGAACTATGGCAGCTGCCTCTGGTGAGCTCTCAATATACTCTATTTACGGGCTGTACGATGTGGAATATTCCTCCCAGCCCTGGAAGAACACACCACAACCTCCACTCACGTGTGTCCCCTAAGAGATGATCGTCCACTCCAGAATGACCAGCCACCAGCAGGATCTGTGAATCACATTTAAAAAACACACGGACAGACAGAAGCCTCTCTTTGCACGTCATTCCAGCAAGATGTGGGTATTTTCCCCGTGTAATGAGTCAGGCCTCTGGCCACTTTGCAGTAGAAAAGGGCAGGGGGTACTCGCTGGCAACAAGGCTGGAGTATAAGGACTATCAAAGCCGGGAATGGTGGGCAGCCACTTACAAGACAGGATAAGGGTCGGCTTTAAATACTTAACGTGCTTAAAGATTCTATTGATCATCAGTTCCTGCTTCATCATCACAGCACTGAAGCGGCTAGAGATCAGTCAGTGACACAGGCAGAACGACAACGTCAACAAGAACGACAACGTCAACAAGAACGACAACGTCTACAATAACGACAAACGTCACAAGAACGACAACGTCAACAAGAACGACAACGTCAACAAGAACGACAACGTCAACAAGAACGACAACGTCAACAAGAACAACTGTTAGGAGGTGTAAATAATACGTGAGGCTGAAAGCGAGAAGAGCTCAGGAGACAGGTGTGGAACGGCCGCCATACAACGGCATCATTTCAATAACACGGCAGTCAAAACCAAATACTTGTGTAAATCCGCACCTACACAAAGCAGACAGCTGAAGGACACGAGCCAAGCCCGATACTCATAGCATAGTCCTCTGTCATACACGACCCAAGACCTACACAGTCCTCCATCATACATGACCCAAGTCCAATACGCGCAACAGTCTACCGTCCTCTGTCACACCACGACCGTCAGTCATCTGTCACACACGACCCAAGTGCCACAGTCCTCTGTCACACACGACCCAAGTGCCACAGTCCTCTGTCACACACGACCCAAGTGCTACCGTCCTCTGTCATACACAACCCAAGTGCCACAGTCCTCTGTCATACACAACCCAAGTGCTACAGTCCTCTGTCACACACAACCCAAGTGCTACAGTCCTCTGTCACACATGACTCAAGCCCGATACGCATAGCAACTTAGAGGCGTCCGTCATTTGGACCCAAGGTCTTGCACAAGGTTCCCGGGTGACACGGATCGGTTTCCTCGGAAAACACATGGAAAGCAAACAAACCTTCTGCAAACAAGGACCCCGCTGGCCTTACCGGATTCAAATATCAAATACAGAGCTTACAGTGCAAATATACACCGGGGTGAAGGAAAACAAGGTGCGAAAATGCCCTTTTGTCTGCCCTGAGGGGGGCCGCGTGGATGAATCATAGGGGCTCAGAACGCTCTTTGTGCGATGCTTATGGCAGGAAGAAACATCCATATCCATTACCGTAACTGGGCTCTAAAATGAACGTGGCACTAATTAAACTTTTAAATATCACGCAGCACAAAAAAAATGCCTGGACTTGAAATACTCGCAACGGCAATCATTAACGTCCAAGACATAGTATCTTCACGAAATAGCTGTGAATGTTGCAACATGCTTTCCATGCAGGAGCAGGTCACAGGAGGCTCCGGAACGCGCGCAGGGACTTGGCGATAGAGACACCAGAGCCCACAGCGGATTTCATCACCAGTTTAGGTCCAATGTGAATTACACGTGAAAAGGTTACAATATACGTATTTCCATGCACAATATATTCATGGGGGGGGAATTAACCCCTTCTGTGCTACGTGGGACACGACGCGCTGCAGCAAACCGCAAAACTAAACGACTTGAAACTGAAAGAGGAAGAAAGAACGCGGAGCAGAAACCAGCAGGACCCACTAAGGGTGAATGACGCCGGCGAGGACGTTACAGCGACAGGCGGATAACCCCCAGACTGACGCTCCCCATATATAATAATATATATTATTTACACAGAACTTCAGGCTTTGTTCTCGATAACCGCAGAGCCACGTCAGTTTTGTCCGGTTTTCACATGAAATCGCCGTTTGTTGTTCTCGGGGAGATATCGGCAGCAGCCGGGGCTCTTCCCGGCCCTTCTGGTCCTGTAGGGATCTCTCACGTGGGAACACCGGCCAGTCTGTCTGACCAGAGGAAGAAACGGTGCAAACACACGGCACCAGACCGTCCACAAGGTCAGAAAGAAGAGGCAGATAGTCTGCCGCCAAACCCTACGCAGCCGGTCGCCGTTCACAACGCGCAAGATTCTGGGGGCAGAAAACGTGTTTTTCTGCTTTAACTGCTCTACAACGTTCTACATACGTGCTACGCTATCATGAACCATACCGGACCTGTACACACGCAGCCTGTAGTTAAACATCTGCCCTCGCATGCACACCGCACTGCCTTACCCCAAACAGACCGGCTGAAACATTGTGGCAGCCTATCTAGGTCTGCCTGCACGCTCTAAAGAGCATTACCGATGGAGAGTGTCCGGTAATTACGTTATCTTTATGTGCAAACAATTAAAAGCAACAAACAAATATATATTTACAAACAATCACCTGGGATAGGATGAAGTAAATAACGGAAGTTTTGGAAGGGAAAGCCCTTTAACCCGCCGTACCGGCACATCTCGCTGCCCACCCTTAGAAGTGACTGACCAGAGGGGCCGGTGCCACGTGGCCACATTGGGGGGGGACCCTGTCACCAAACCGTTTGCCATGATTTTTGCCTCTATGTAATTAGCAGAGACCAAAATATAGTCGTTATTAGCTTCCACAAGGCCTCCATTGTGACTTATTTATACAGCGGTGGGAAGGGGAGCTCCGGGGACTGAATTAAACATGCAAAAGGAATACACTCGCTAATGAAAAGATCACAATGTACAATTATTAGAGGGACTCTCCCCTAAAACATTTCATAGGGTCCCCCATAAGTCAGGGGAGCCCCGAGCCGATGCGGGCTTGGCAAAGGGTGGCAATAAAAACCTATAATCGTCATTCCGTTCCAGTAACAGCCGGCCGTGCAATATCCTGTTTCAGATTTAACCCTTAAAGAGCCCTGATCAGCGCAATATTTCAGAGAGTAGAGTAGCTGCGGCGCCTGCGCCCAGGTCCCCGGCAGATAGAAGTCACAGTATAGAGAGCGGCAGGGGGGGGGCAAAACATAACACACCAAAAATAGGCAAAGTATAAAAAAATAACCCGCGTGCCGGCATCAAAGGTGCCTCCAGACACCCCGGGGTAACCGGAGGAACAGCACAACATAAGCCAAGAAGGGCAGAACGAACCCAAACGTTGGCTCAACATCCAACACAAGTCCCTCTCCTCTCACGGGATTTTGGCCGGAATTTGTTATTTGTTTTTGTATTTGGTTCGCAACAAATACTGAAAGTAGCAAAATGTGTCTGCCCGTCTGTAAGCGTCCCACTAGGTTAGGTCTGTTAGGCAGTCCTTGCCCCACGGTCTCCCCCCTCCTAAGGTCGTCGCTCCTTCCTGTCCAGCTCCGGCACGGGTACGGTGCCGACAAAACAATAAGCCATTTAAACCGCCAGCCATGATTCCACTGGATTGGTCACATTAAATAAAAATGCAGACAGCTCCTCACCCTATAAACCCGAAATAAAAGTAAATTTACCACCTTCGCAGAGACCCCGATACCACCGGCAGGAGTAATACCCAAGTACCCTCAACACATGCGCCAGGCAGCAGTGGACACCACGGCCGGGGTTAGGACAGGGCACATGGAAAGGGTTAAATCGTGCACTACTGACCACACCAAGTGCGAAAAGTGGGTGAAAATGGCAAGAACGCGTTAGCGGGCATTACTGTTACAGATCACCCACTCACCTCACTGTAAAGGGTTAACCCTTTCGGGAGTAAAAGGGCGCTGCAAGGAGATATTAACACCATCGTGCCAGGGGTGCTTAAGGAGACGAGCCTTTTAACCCACTGACCCCTAAGAAGCAGATGCCAGACCAAGTGCAGAATATTAACCCCTTCTGTGCTAAGAGGATACATTCAGGGTGGCATAGTTCACCCCCCCCATGGGGCACTTAGCAGTGTCACCCATCACATGAAATAAGCAGCAGTTTAACTCTTCCAATGCTGGAGTTGTCACCAGCTCTGTCTGCCAGGTTGGCACCAAAGACGAAACTGAATGCAGAAGCCCGTGTGACCCGCATGGATACTGCTCTGCATTAAGGTGCCAGGCCAGTCGCCCCCAGGAAGGGATGAGAGCTCGGGGCCCCGAGGGGCCAGTCCTCACCTGTTGGTCGCACTGCGGGCAGGACTTGGTGGCCATCTTCACTTTCTTAGCTCTGGCAGTTGCCATACTCGCTCCCGTAAGGCGCGACCCTCGGAGCTCGCCCACGCCTACCCCCTCGCCGCCTAATGCACCGTGCACGGAGAACGCACTGCCCAGCTCCGCGGCCCCGCGCCCCTGCAGCCGCGAACGCGCACCGTCCTGCCACTCCTACCCCTACACGTATACCAATGCCTGTGCAGCGCGTCACTAAGAAAGTGGGGACGGGCGGAGCATCCTGCTAACCAATGAGGACAGCTTCGGTGGGCGGGGACTGGCCGGGTCAGGGCCAAGTTCTAAGAAATATTTCTGTATCGAGTGTGATAATGACATTGAACACAGCCGGTCATAAATACATATATATATAACGGTATGTATGTGTGTATAGTGTGAATATATATATACACACACACATATATATACACCGGTATGTGTGTGTATAGTGAATATATATAGAGAAATATTTACATATGTGTGTATACTGTGACTATATATAAATATTTACATATATGTGTGTATGTATAGTGTGAATATGTATGTTTGTATAGTGAATATATATTCACACTACACATATATTCACAGTTTATACAGACACTATATACTGTGTATATATATATATAAATAGATTAATTCACACTATACACACACTATATATATATATGTGTGTGTGTATAGTGCGAATATATATATAGAAATATCCATATACCGTATATAATCTCCTTAACGTGCCCCCTATGAGTGAAAGCGTCCCGTTTATTCGGTGGGTACTGCGCTTGTACAAACCTTCAGCTCAGGTGCCTTTCGCTATTTATTCACGCATTTTAAAGCCGCATGGTTTGGTTTCTTTTGTGGGTTCCTTTTGCTTCCAGAATGAATTCTCCCCGCAGAGTTACAGAAAGTGAGAGATTTCCACACCAAACGTCTTGCTGAACGCTCAGTGAAGCCGGTGAACCGAAGGCTGCAGGGCTGCTGTCATTTAGCAGAGCAGAGAACCTATGGGGAAAAATCAATAGCATTTCATTTCTTTATTTCTATGAAAAACAGTTACAATAACTGGGCGAATTTGCCCTAACTCTCCAGATTATGTGTTTTTCACAATGTGTTTTATTATTTTACTTCTTAATTCCATGATTCTCCTGCCACATACCGGGCCGTCTGGTTGTTGATGTAGAATGTGAATTACAATGTATAGAATCAGGAACCCCTCGCAGGTGACTTTCATGTTCTCCTAAACTCAGATTACAGGCCGTTTAACCACTAATCTCAACCGACTCACACTAAGCGTGAATCAGGTGAGTTCTGCGATTAGCACCGCCTTATAACCCATTATATGTTACGCAGCGCAGTGCTGCCCCCTGCTGTTACCTGGCGCAACTGCACAGGTGGCAGTACATGTGTGGAACTGGGCTAAAAGTTGTGCTGTTTGGTGTCACGCTGAAACTGTCTTCACTGTGAAACGCTCCGTCATTATAAAGTACTTCAATGCAATTTACAACGCTGCAACGACGACGACGTGCGGTGTCATTCTTGTAACATTTACTTAATGGCCTTTTCTTAAGCCTGCGAAGTGACTCCATAGGTGAAAAGTGCCAATTACATTTATTTATAAAGCGCCAGCAGATTCCTCAGCGCTGTTACAGTCAGAATAGCAATATAGAAACATACAATAAACTGGTTCAAAGGAGAAGAGGGCCCTGCTCTTGTGAGCTTACAATCTAGTCGATGGTTGAGGGGGTAGTGAGACTATGCACGCTTCCCTGAGACGAAGAGCACCAAATTTAACTGTTTCAGAGAAACAGGGTATGGAAACATGCAGGGGTAAGAGCAGGAAATCAGGGGTTCAGGTGAAATGTGCGAGTCACCCCAGTTGGAAAACAAGGGTAAACTGCAGGAAATGAGGGGTTCGGGTGAAAGGCGAGCCATACCGGGTGGAAAACAGGGGTAAACTGGAGGAAATGAGGGGTTCAGGTGGAACGTGAGAGCCATACTGGATGGAAAACATGAGTAACAGCAGGAAATAAAGGTTCAGGTGAAATGTGTGATAGTCACACCAGGTGGAGAACAGGGGTAACAGCAGGAAATATGGGTTCAGGTGAAAGGTGAGCCATACCGGGTGGAAAACAGGGGTCAACAGCAGGAAATAAAGGTTCAGGTGAAGGGTGTGATAGTCATGCCAGGTGGAGAACAGGGGTAACAGCAGGAAATAAGGGGTTCAGGTGATTTGATAGTCGCACCTGTACAATAAGGAGATTAGTGATCAGAGTAGTTGGATGAAAGCATGAATTCCAGGGATGGAAGTCTGGATAGTACAGTGTAACTCAACTGCCCACTTAATGTTAACCCCACTGTTACTCTTAACAATAAGCATAAAACAGTCAAGCCTGCAAACAATCTGCCTGTATCTTTCCCTGTCCCATGTCCTTCTCTGGTAGAGGCTAGCCGGAGGACACATCCGGAGGCCGGCAAAACCCACAGGGCATAACAGCTAAAAGTGCTACAAAAAAATTAAGGTCTTGCACTCAGCAGCAATATAATAAAATCCCAGGCTGTTGCAGTTTGCTCAATACCAATAATAATAATAATAATAATAATAATACCAATAATAATACTCAACACAAGGAACTTAAACACAAACCACCTCCATGAAAAGCACAGCAAAATACGCGTAATTATGAAGTCAATACCTGCCAATTGTCTCATTACCAAAGGAAGGGGTTTGTGATAAATGCACAATTCCGTTCCCCTGGTTCGGTGGTTTTATTACCTCCCAGCAAAATCCAGGCCTCCACCTACAGGTGCGCGTTAAACACGCGAGCTGAAAGGGGACCTCGCAGCGCTCCCGGTATCCCTCCATGCGTACAGCCCCGCGGAACCTCACAACTCCATGCAAAAGCAGCGCGAACTGACATTAATCCTTTATAGCTTAGCAGTCACTGGGCGAGGCCTGATGGCCCCGCCTCCGCTGGCACTAATGAACAGGTGCTAGTGGTTGTGATCAGCTGGCCACGCCTCTGCTGGCTCTAGTGAACAGGTGCCAGTGGTTGTGCTCAGCTGACTCCGCCCCGCTTGTACTAGTGAACAGGTGCTAGTGGTTGTGATCAGCTGGCCCCGCCCCCCGCGTGCTCTAGTGAACAGGTGCCAGTGGTTGTGATCAGCTAGCTCCGCCCCCGCTGTATATATATAGATATAGTGCTCAGGCTGTGCTGGTTTTTTCCAGTTTGGGAAAATGCCGCCCAAGAGAAACAGGAAGCGTGTTGGTTCCAGGGGCCAGGAGAGCGGGGACTCCGGCGTGGGCATGATGGAGAGGACCGACGCTCTGCTGGAGGTGAAGAAAGAGAAGTTTCTTCTCTTCATGCGGGATTTCAAGCAGCAAAGTGAGTATGGCTACCTGGTGCTCCCCGGTAATTTGTGGGTGCCTAGTACCCTCCTCGGTAGTTGGGGAGGGGGTTAAATGTGTGGGGGGGCCTGTGTCCCTCTCCCCCTCTCCCCCTGTAGTTGAGGAGGAGGTTAAATGTGTGTGGGGGGGGGGCCTGTGTCCCTCTCCCCCTCTCTCCCCTTGTAGTTGAGGAGTTTGAGGTAATATGTGTGTGGTGGGGTGCTTGTGTCCTCTCCCCCTCTTCCCCTTCTGTTATGATGGAGTAGGTTATAATGTGTTTGGGGGTCCTGTGTTCCTCTCTCTCTTCCCCTGTAAGTTGAGTGAGAGTTAAATGTGTGTGGGGGGGGGTCCCTGTGGTCCCTCTCCCCTGTAGGTGGTGGAAGGGGGTTGAATGTGTTGTGTGGGGGGGTGCCCCTGTGTCCCTCCCCACCTGTATTGTGGGAGGGGGTTGAAAATTGTGTGGGTGGGGTGGCCTGTGTCCTCTCTTCCTCCCTGAGGTGGGGAGAGGGGTTGAAATGGTGGGGGGGGGGCTTGTGTTCTCTCTCTCTCGGCCTCCTGTAGGTGGGGAGGGGGTTGAATGTGTGGGGGGGGCCCTGTGTCCCTCTCCCCCTGTAGGTGGGGAGGGGGTTGAATGTGTGGGGGGGGCCCTGTGTCCCTCTCCCCCTGTAGGTGGGGAGGGGGTTGAATGTGTGGGGGGGGCCCTGTGTCCCTCTCCCCCTGTAGGTGGGGAGGGGGTTGAATGTGTGGGGGGGGCCCTGTGTCCCTCTCCCCCTGTAGTGGGGGTAGGGGGTTGAATGTGTGGGGGGGGCCTGTGTCCCTCTCCCCTGTAGTTGGGGACAGGAGGTTGAATGTGTGGGGGGCCCTGTGTCCCTCTCCCCCTGTAGTTGGGGAGGAGGTTGAATGTGTGGCTACCTGTTGTGTCATGTATTGGGAGGCTTTATATAGCATCTCCTCCAGGGCTCAATATTATATCCCAGTATTGCCTGGTTAACCCATCGCATATTTGTATTGTGGGTTGGGGGTGTGATTTCTTATATTGGTCTAACAGTACAGCAAACATGGTGGGTCAGACTGATGGAGACTTATCGTTTATGGGGGAATGACTGGCGTCTGGAGTGACTTATCACTTGTCTGTCTCCTAGACTGTGCTCTTGTCTGTTACTATATTATTTCTATATTAGTATTACAATTGCTGACCCCCCCTTATATTTGCGCATGTAGCCCCTGTAAATGGAGTTGGCCCCTAGAACTCTCATCCAATGCTGTTTATTGCTCTTCCGCTGTCAGTCTCTCGGGCTGGAAACTCACCTGCGGTGTAACCTTCACTTCTCACGAGTTGGGATCCATATTATACATCTCTTGGTGTTTGAGTGTTTGTGGGAAGTGGACTTGTTTTACTTCGTTCTGAGCCTCGAACCTCGCGTTCCCCTAAAATGTCAGGAAAGAACAAGATGGATGAGCTGAAGAAGGAGCTGGAGTCCATTAGCATGACTGCAGATAAGGCTTTAGAAGTGGAACTCCTGAAGATGCCAATGGCCCTCCGACAGATGGAAGTTGGGGAGTTCATAAGTATGTCATGAAAGTTACATCCAATAATCGTGTTCGTTAAATTAAGACATTCTAAACGTGTAAATTTTTTTTATTAAATTTAATATGTCCGTGACTGAGGGGGCTTCCTGTTGTTGTTGTCCTATGTGCTGAAACATCCATGATGTGAGATGCATCCAGTGAGACATTTAATGTTTTTCAGTATAAAACTGCCCCTCTTACCCTGCCTTGTGTTGGATAAGAGCTTAGTGAAAAATGTTGAATGTAATAGTCCGATAAGTACGGGGGTCGCTCCCCTCAGACATTAAGAGCTTTTTAAATCTGCCCTCTGAGCTGAGAAATGCCCCCAGGCTTTGTCTTGCTTAATCTTTGATCTGTCTGTTCTTTCTCAGTATTGGGGCTGATCAATCATTTTCAGTGACCATTCACATGTCCTCTTAATCTGCGTTTTAGGTTTAATCGGGGCCGATAAGTCTGCCGTCACTGCTGCTGCTGTTAAGGTAGAGTCGAGTTGTTTTTTGACCCACTAGGCTTATTTTGTGTTGCGTGGGTAACTCTTTTAAAATTTTCTTCTCAGCTGGACAGCTCAGACATTTCATCACAGCCTAAGTTAGTGAGAAAAAGTAGTAAAAAGGGTATGTATCAATATTGTAGATAATTAACAGAAACATTGTATCTGGCTTTATATATTAAATATATATATATTTCCTCCAGTGGTTACAATCTCATTGACTCCCGACGAGAACAAGCCAGCCGAGGGGATGTCCACGACGGCCAAAAAACGCACCGTACAGAAAGTAAGTCCTCAAAGCTCCCGAGAGTGGCTGCGGAAGCCTTCAGAGGGGTTAGGAGAGTCTAGACAATTTGTATTTTGGGACGGATACTCTTCCCTGGGGTTTATAGCGGTGGTCATGAGTCAATCTCTTGGTGGTACTTGGTAGGAAGCCGCTTCGCAGGCTGCCACATTATAAAGTAACTTCTGAAAATGCCTAATATTGGGGAGTCTGACAAAGTTGGTTTGCTAAATGTTCTGTTGCTTCATAGTGGAACTGGATAATTATCTAGAAAAATCTAATAGACTGGGAAGCGGCAGATCGCTAGTTAATATAAATAGTGAATCTAGTGCTGTATATGTAATCTGTTAAAATGTACATCAAATTTCCTGCGTACAGAATGCTTTTTTGTTTTAAAGGTGGTGAAAAGCAAATCTTTGGTTTCATTAACGGGTAAAACTACCAAGAAAACTCCCACCTTGGCCAGGTAAGATACTGAGCGGTTTGTACCATTTTTGAATATCTGGTTCTCGCACATTTTAATAACTTGTTTACGGCGACTGGCCTATCTCTTCAGTCGTTTAGAAATGGGAATGAAAATGGCCTCTTTGTAAGTTTTGGTTATTTGTTTAATTACTTGAATGATTATACAGGGCAGAGGTTAATGGTGTGGAACGTACTGATATGCTACCAATTGGTGAATGAATACTGGAAACAATTTAGTATGTGAAGAACACAATGTTTCTTACGCAAGTACGTGATTTTTTAAAAATGTTCTTAGGTCGGTTTCTGCTACACCTATAGACAAGACATCCAAAAAGATCTTGGGAACCGGATCTTCCAACAGAACCGCTACACGCTCATCCAGGTACACCGACCGCCTCCCCGCCACTATCTGGGTTATTACATGTAATAGATAGGGCTAGTCAATTCCATAAACATACTTAGTGCTGCCACATTTATGTGAAATGCTTTCTACTGGCTGGGTACCCAAGGCGTGTGCATGAGAACAAGACGGGAGTCTGCTAAAGTGTTCCTGTATCCTTGTAACATGACTCGTGTCCTCCTCTCTCATCAGGACACCGATGACCCCTTTATTACAATCTGGCCGGAGTGGCAGCGTCTTCTCTTTTGGAGATGGTGTGGTTGACGACGTCCCATTCATAAACATTCCCCTGGCTGATGGAATGGTACGAATCTGGCTGCATTGTGACAGTAGAGCAAAGTTATTGATTGAGTTGACTATTTGGGAAGTTTCTTCTTGGTACTGACACTCATTTTGTCTCCTGTGATCAGTTTGTGTGCTCATCAGGAGATGATCTGGATAATATTGATGTGGAACTCCTGCGAGAGGACACTGTGCAACAAATCCATAACTTAGTGGTGAGTCTCTTAATCGCAACGCAAGTGTTAACACAGATTGAGATGTGGAGGCCTGTGTGCCTGCTAACCTCGTTATATAAACATATGGTGTGGAGTAAACTGGTTAATGGCTTCCTATGGCTGCTTAATTTGGACATTTTTGTGCTGGTTGGGACTTGCTGACAAATCTTTCCTCCCCAGGGACAACTTACAAACCTTTATGCAAAGGCTTCAAGCCAGCTTTCAAACACCTGATCTGTCTGGGCATTTCTCTAAACTCTCTTTGATTAGTCCTGTTTCTTTTCTGCCACTTTGGAGACATGACCAGCACCTATTTGGATGAAAGGTCTTTGTATTTATTTACTGCCTGTGTAACTAGTTTATAATTGTGTGTAATAAACTGAAATAAAATCGTTTATTGGATTATGGTTGGCTTTTGAAAGTGGTTGTGGAAGTACAGTCTACACTAGTCACATCAGATGTCCCATTAGATGTCCCATTAGCCAATGTTAATTAACACTGTCAAAGTAAATGTGTGAAGTGGGGGCTTCCCTTATATACACATGCCTTTTCATTACAACATTCATCTATAGGAGGTTATGTGATCTACCACCTGAGCATCAGAATGCACTCACAGCTATGGAATAACACATAGTGACACTCAACCATGTTACTAAAGGCACCTGACCTTTTTGTGATACATCACTAGCTTTAAGTACATTGGTGCTATTAAACCGACTGGTCCTATGTCCACATGTTGCTGTTGAGGTAATCTTATTAGGGCTGCAACAACTAATCAAAGAAAATCATTGCCAATGATTTTTTTTATCTTTTATAAAATGAGTTTTCAGAGCAAATGCTCTGAGAGTTAATTTAAGGTGCAGTTAGAGGTAAAGGGGAGGCACACACTGAGGGGAATCTAAATCCTGGGGCCAGTGAAGATTAACCCTGTATTTACTTATAAAAGTATTGTCTGTGAATCTGAGTGCACTATGGGATATCAGGGGGGTATATGGTATACCTGAAGAGGGAAGTGTGGCAAGCCTGGACTCAACTATGCATAACTGGGGGGCAGGTTGGGGAAATAAAAACAAAGTTATTCTGCCATTTGTTTAACATCTTGTTTAATTTAAAAATTTAAATTTTTCTTCTGAGAAAATAATCGACCAACTAATCAATTATGAAAAGTTGCAGCCTTACATCTTATAACTCCTCATATTGGGGGAAGTGAGTAGGGGGTTTGAGACAGGTACATAACTCTCTCCACTAGAATGAGGGGGTAAGGAAGCCATTCTTTATAATCTCCTGTCCTATCTTAACCCATGGGTAGGGAACCTAATGGTATTTAGTGTTTACCCCCTGCGAGAATATATCTACAGCTGTAGTAAATAACCAAACATGAAAGCCAACCTCTTATCCTTGTTTTATTGATGGATGAAATCTTTAATATCCCAGTCTCCATTCTGTACAATGACATTTCTGTGCACCCATGAGACAAGAAATTTATACGTAGCAGCTTACACAAGTGCAGCCCCCTACAAAGCTCAGGACAAATGGTACAGGTCTTCACCATGTAGAAATCGGAACAAATCTACAACTGGTAAAAACCAAGCATGTGATACAAGGACTGAAATGCAAAGTCTCACCATCTCCTCAGGATTGAGTGTTCTCTCTTTATTTCACTATACAACAGTCAGTACTGCATGAAAGCTTTTTGTGGTTAGTTGAAATTATACACTCCGTAAATACTATAGAACCAAATTTAAAAATTACAAACAGGAAGAGACATATCCGTCAGATCATATGGATCGTTGGGGCAATACAGCTGGATCGCAGAAACAAAAACCAGGCAACAATTTGAAAGGAAATCCTCGGAACGCAGCTTTGCTTACTGGTGCGCGCACTGCACGCCCGGCCCGTGGTGACTGCTTTCGTCGTCAGAACTGTCATTGTAAGCCTCGCGCCTTTGGCCACCGCCTGAGCCACGAGTGCTGTCAAACTCTTGGAGATCAACCTCTTCTGTTTCTCCGCTGATCATGGAAGTCTCTGGCCTGGATGGCAACAGATCCTCCAGTTCCTGTCAAGTCATGGAGAAGAAAAGACTTTCGTTCACTTGAGAAAATTACAACCAGAAAGTCACAAGTTACTTTTTACTAAAACAAAGCTAGCCCCAAAATATAGAAGTCTTCTTTTAGCGGAAACAAAGGACCAGCTTACCGTGAGCTTCTCTGGGTTGATCCAATTATTCTCTGGAAACTGCACTTCAAACTTGATAAATAAATCACCTTTTTCAAAGGGATTGCGATACTGCGGCATGCCTTCTCCTCGCACCACGCGAACAGAACCTGTGTCAGGAGCGAACAGAACGGAAAATGAGTTGTTGGACTGGGTGTTAATGCTAACGAGAGCAGATGAGTACAGCTACTGGCCTTTACCTTTGCTTCATTCTGTGTGCTAAGTGTTTAATGGGCAGGTAGTAACAATTGCGGCTGCTGTATGGTACAGCACTACCTATGCGAGATGTGCAGCCATGCGCTTTATTCGCGCAACTTCTTAAACACAAGCTTATTGGCCAACGCCAAGAAGTTTGGTTGAAGATTTCCTTTTCTACAAGAATCACCATTTAGAAGTACTGAATAGTAAGCATTAAATTGGTACCTGGTTCAATAACCTTTCCTGCTGGGTATTTGACGACAATCTGACGCGCATCAAGGTGCTTAAAGTTGAACTGAAAACCACAGAGCGCTTCAACAAGGCCGATCTTGTGTGTCATGTGCAGGTCATTCCCATCCCTCTGGAAGGTCTGCAAGGGAAAGATGGGATTAGTCCTGCAATGATGCCAGGGCAATTAGAGGATTGCATAACCAATACACAGAAAACAGTTTAGTGACAGACGCAGCCACAGAAGGCACATCTTACCTCGTGTTCTTTTTCTTGTAGCACTAGGACTATGTCTCCAGGTTCCACTCCAGGGGCCTGGTCTGCTTCACCAGCAAATGTAATCCTCTGGCCATGTTTCATACCCTTATCTACATGAACCTCAAGGATCTTCACTTCTTTGATTACTTTTTTGCCCTCACATTTTTTACAGCGATCTTTTTCGTTAATTACTTCTCCTGAAAGAAAACAAAAAGGTTGCAGGTTCTTTTAATACAGTGACACCGGCACCTACAAGCAGATACCGGCAGTGTCAAAACTGAATGCAGCCATCAGCACTTATTGGACCACACTTTCCATCTGCCCCGTGTTCCTTTACCTTCTCCATTACAATCTGAGCAAACAGACTGCATTTGCTGGACCATTCCTGGACCCAGCTGCCTGATCATGATACGAACACCGCGACCCCTACATGCAGAACATTTCTGAACGGCACCGGATTTACCCCCTTGTCTGCAGAAAAGAAGAGGAGAATAAAAATCAAGTTTCAGCACAATGACTATAGGGCTGTAAGAAGTTAGGGATGCCAAGGAAATGCCAACGTACCCATTACAGGAGCTACACAGAACATTCTTGCTAAGTTGAAGTTTTGTGGTCTTCCCATTGTATAGATCTTCTAAAGATACTCTGAGGAATAGATAAGAAAAGTCTTTGTTATCACAGAAAATGGTGCTTTGCTACAAGATAAACACCAGATTCAAAAACTACAATGAAACCAGAACCCAGAGAACTATGTAAAGTGCAACAAGTTAACAATACAAAGGGAACACCCAGCGTGCAAATCCCAGCTTTGGAAATACTTCTCAGCTACAATAATCAGCCATTTTCATTCATGCTGAAACCATGCATCAAATTACCATTAATTCCACAAAATTACATCTATTGAGACATATTAGAACAAAGGACAGACTTACTTTAGCGGATGCATCATGTCCTCACCCCTCCGTCTACCATTGCGACTCCGATTCTGGCCGCCCATGAAGCCAAACAGGCCACCTCCAAATATATGGGAAAATATGTCATCCATTCCACTCCCTCCACTGCCTTCCCGCAGACCCTGTTCTCCATAGCGATCGTACAATTCACGTTTTTCTGGGTTGGACAGAACTTCGTATGCAAAGCTTATTTCTTTGAACTGTAAGCAGAACAGACACAAGCAATGTAATGGTATACGATATACATTGAGATACCCCCCTCGGAACCGCTGTATGTCAAGCTCCATAGAAGGAGAAATGTGACGCTCAACTAGCCAACCAACTGCCTTCTAATTCAATAATTAGGCCAAAAGATGTGGCTTTCCACTTACACTAGACAGCAGATTAACAAACAGATAATCTCCTGTGTCTCATTACAACCCACAACAACATTATTGTGGACAACAAAGCACTAAACTCCGCGCTCTCACCTTATCGCCGGCGTTGGGATTCTTGTCTGGATGGTATTCCTTGGCCAATTTGCGGTAAGCCTGAAACACAACAAAATGGCATCAGTGATCTCAAGCGATCAGGGGAGAAAAAACATGCAAAGACTGTAAAAAAAGCTGAAACACGAAAAGGGCTTCCGGGAACAGACACACGGGTGCAGCCGCTAACGCCATGCAGCGGACGATGTTTCATTTCTCTTTTGAACTGGAGAAGTTACATAGCCTCACGAGTCCTCAAACAAGTCATCGGACTATCCAGCGACAGGGAGCTGGCAAGGAGTTGTGGTGCCATCTGGCTTCACACTTCTGCCCCCCCCCCGCTGATCAGGGTATGTCACATCAGGGCCAGGGAAAGCGTTCACATAACATCTACGCTGAATGTTTCAATGTTACGTATCAGGTGTCTATTCATGCAGCCCGGGCTTATCTCAGGACAGAACGTCCACTTACAACCTGCAACGAGCTTCTTCGTGGAACACATCGCTTACTTTCTGTTACGTTCTGTTTACATTTTAGATTTGTGGTCAAAATACGGAGCCCTCAGGATGCCTGCAATACTTAAAGCCAAGACTTAGCATGGGACCCTCTCAGACAGCGAGTGAAACCCCCAAGCCGCGTGTCTACTGATGGAAAGACCAGCTCCTTACGCAGGTGACCCAACGTTCAATACGTGTAAAAATCATTTCATTTTATAGTTAACCGTTTTCATCACAGTTTTAATTACCCCAGTATATGAACTTCCACTTTAACCTCTATGTATTTAAATCTCATCCCCTCTTTCTTCTCTCCTGATCATTTTTCTCTTGTAAACCATTCCCGTTTTAGTCGCCCTCCTCTTAATTCTCTCCATTGAGCAATATCCTACTGGAGCTGGGGTCTCCAGCACTGTACCCACTACTCTGGGAGAAGCCTGCCCAGAGATCTCAATATCTCACAATTCATGTGATTCAGCTATCCACCAATCTGCATTAAAGGGCATTTTGAAAACCCCCGCACCCAGCGGGGCAACTTAAATTTCAGAACATGGTATGGAAACGGCACCGGATACGGTAACGAGTCCAGCCGGTTGTTCAGTTCATTGTATCCTGTATCTGCCAGCGTGAGCATACAGCGAGATATTGGTGTAGAGAGCGACGTAGTGACATCATATATAGGTACAATGTGGTTTCCTGTACCAAGCTATATCAACAACGCGCCTATGATTAACGCACTATGGTTTTAATAATGTGCCAAACCGGTTTCCCGCTGCGGCACCCCACATGCCGCCAACCTCTCGATATATAATTATGTGCGGTGTCGCCGTTCAGTCACCCAGCAGGATCGAGACTTGTTCATCCCCTTTGTTCGGCTCCCTTTGCCTGTGATAAGTTCCCCCAGCGCTAAACACACATGTATATAATTAACCCGAGACAGAGGGAGCCAGTGATGATGACATATTGCTTCATCATGTTGGATGTGACATCATATATCTGCTCCCCCAGGTTCAAATCTGTTGATTATGTGATCCCATTGAATTCAAGGTGGTTGGGGTTTAACACCTTTAACCCACAGATATAAGGGGCAGAGGAGGCCCAATCAGATGAAGGTCTCCCCCACCTGGGATACTTTCGGCAGCGGAAGGCACATAGGCTGCCAATTATGTTAGTCCCAGAAAGGTCTTTAGCACAGAGGGCGAGTTACATTATTACCACCCGCGGATCGACGCTATAGGCCCGGCGACTGCCCCCTCCGCAGTGACCCCAACTGAGTCTGTAGGCCTCAGCCAGCCGGTGCGGCCTCTTCTCCACTCACCTTCTTCAGTTCGTTCTCGCTGGCGCCGGGCGGCACGCCGAGCAGGTCATACAGCTTGGAGTCCACAACGTTAGCCATGGCTGGGGTGGCTGTGTTGCGGTTAGGTGGCCGGTGATACAGGAACCGAGCCGGGAAGCAAGCGTAGAGACAGGCCGGAAATGGGAGCGACGACGTCACTTCACCCGCAACTCCACCCACCGACGTCACTGCGCCGCCTACCGCCTCGTGCACCCCGGCTTCTCAGCTCGCTCATCTCCATGGCAACGTGTCAGTGAAAGGTGGCGGCCATGTTTACCAGGAGGCCGAGGCGTTATTATTATGCATGTATCGTGTCTTGCCGTGTACCTAGCCTGTGTGCGCGCCTTACAGAGACAATAGAGCATGTCCTGTGAGGTAAACGGTCCTTAACTGCCCCCTTTCTGTGCACATTCCAGCTCCGCTATAGCCGGGCCTGCCAGGACTCATATCCTGAGGCAAAAGGCGGTCTGTTAGTTGTTGTTAACCCCGCCCATGCCCCCATGGTTTTATTGTTGAGGTAAATTGGTTACTGGCCTCCAGTGTGTTTGAGGTGAACCCCCCACCCTGGTGCGAATGAGCTTTATGTGGCGTCTCGTAAAATATTTGTCAGTCAACATATATGTATACGGTGATACCCAGAACCCCCCATGCCTCTAAGGGGTTATTTTTGAGGTAAATTGGTTACTGTCTTCCAGTGTCTTTGAGGTAACCCCCCCCACCCTGTGAGAATGAGCGTTACGTGAAACATATAATGTAAACATATATGTATACGGAGATACCCAGAACCCCCCATGCCTCTAAGGGGTTATTTTTGAGGTAAATTGGTTACTGGCTTCCAGTGTCTTTGAGGTAAACCCCCCACCCTGTGAGAATGAGCGTTACGTGAAACATATAATGTAATCATATATGTATACGGTGATACCCAGAACCCCCCATGCCTCCAAGGGGTTATTGTTGAGGTAAATTGGTTACTGGCTTCCAGTGTCTTTGAGGTAAACCCCCCCACCCTGTGAGAATGAGCGTGACGTGAAACATATAATGTAATCATATATGTATACGGTGATACCCAGAACCCCCCATGCCTCCAAGGGGTTATTGTTGAGGTAAATTGGTTACTGGCTTCCAGTGTCTTTGAGGTAAACCCCCCCACCCTGTGAGAATGAGCGTGACGTGAAACATATAATGTAATCATATATGTATACGGTGATAGCAACAGCTGGGGAGACAGGAGCGCAACCGCCATAAGCATGTATACGCCATACAAACAAAGGGATTCTGCTGCAAAAAAAATGGTTTTATCACCATAGTAACGCAAAGAAATGGTCAAGTCACCACAAATCCCCGTCTGTTAGTTTATCAAAGCACTTGTAACACTGAACCCCACATACTGAACCCCGACACTGATTGCGGTAATGGTTATTATAACGTGAGGAGAGTTCGGTGTCGTTATGTGGTGGGAAGCAGGCTAGTGGCCTAAAATGGTGGGGGGGATAGTCCTGCAGGGTCACCAGTTGGCTAGCAACGTATATAGCGATCCAGCATAGATACACTGGCATATACAATTTATTCAGAATTATAACATCCAAACTATGTATTCAATTATTTCAGGATGAAGCTGCTGTCCACACGGGGCCATAGTCAGATATCTACAGTTCAGAGCTGATCGCACTAGAGAAGAAATGGCAGTCGTGGGCACATACATTCAGCTCGTCCCCAATCTCGGTATGAAGCTGGGTGATTCTGCACACTGGAGAGGCACTTAGCGTGCTGGAGAACTGATAGAACGTAAGATCTCCTTCTTTCATATAGTGCTGTAATATCCACTGAGATGCAAGGCAAATGTGCCTTAGAACTGAAAACAGCAATATACTTTATAATGAACACTTGAACCGTTGACCCTTGGTGTATTCAAACACATACTGTGCTTGAAAAGTGGTGAAATCACCATAGCAACCGATGGAAGGACTTTGCATATTGGACCATTCCAGTGGTTGCTATGGTGATAAGACCAGTTTAAAACGTTGAACCAGAATCACGGTTTACGCAAAACTTGGGGTTAATGATTAAAGAGATAACTTTGGGCGCTGAGGCAGTTACTGTCACAAACACTGCTCTTTATATATAAATACACCGTGGGAGACTTTTAAAGCGCCAGATTGAAATGCTTTTATATTTATGCCAATGAGAAGTGTATTGTTGGGGTATTAAGGTGCTGTCTGCCTATACCTTTACACTTATTGGGGTGCCACAGACCCTACGCTGTCTGCAGACTCAGGGATTCAGGTAAGAAGAAGAAGAACCTCCTGCAAGACGCAGGCAGCATGCATATTCGGCTGCAGGCAGTCAGGCTCAGCGTACGTCGCTTCCAGGTCCCAGAACATGCCGGATCTCAGGTCTGCCTTGGCTCATGGACTGCCTTACTGGTGCCTTACTGGTGTATTTTAGGCTCTGTCCTGGTTCTTTCGCAGAGTAGGTCTGGCTGCTGCCGTGGAATGAATGTAATGTGAGGGCCAGTGAGCCTCCGATTAATCTGTATGAGCACGTTAACAATGCAATATTAAAAATCAGGTTTTCATGCCTCGTAGTTGATGGGTATTAATCACTATAGTACTAGAGTAAAGCGGGCACATTTTTCACATGTAACATGTTCCATATTAACAAGCTCCTTATTTGGGTGCGATCCATGCGTAAGTGTTAAGTTCTCACCCCAGCCTGTGGTTGTTGTGAGTTTTAGTATTGTGTACATTTCATTGCATAGGCTTTATGCTTATGATTCCTGCACCAGTTTCACATCACCAGTTTCATTAGCCTTGAGGCTTCTGATTAATCCACCTGTGCGGACCCCGTACACCTGCGGTCACTGTTACATACATTCTATTCCATGTTCCATAGCGGTATTACACGTTAACAGACATTCTGTTATACGAACCACGCGTTTGCCCAGAACCGCCTCAGATGGACGGTGGGCATATCCTCCCTGACAGAAACTCTGGGACAGTGACATTAATGTTTACAGTGTAACATTGTGGCATTTCTCGTGAGCAGCAGAGGGCACAATTGCTCCAGATATTTACATTCTGGTGTAATGCAACAGAGAATTCTTCCTACCTCCACCTTTCTATGGGACATGGGTTCATGAATCCTATCATCAACGTGGCAGACAAGTTATATCACTGTATCTAATTACCATGCTTCATTTATTTATCAGGATTTTGAATAGTCATTTCCAATGCTGTAATAGAGTTGTCAATGCTGAAAGAAATACATTTTCAGTCTGGCTTTAGTATCACTGTATATAAAGAGAGTGAGGGAAGGGAGAAACTGCTCACAGAATTGCCTTCATCACATTTAATTACAGAAATGACATATGGAGTAAGCAGACATTTCTGCTGGGTTCTTTATACAATACATGGTAGTTTAGACCCGTACAGTTCATCTTACATTTGCATTTGGGCTCTATAGTATAACTCAATTGTTGTTTTGCGTTACTGGCCCTTTAAGACTAACCCTAGAGGTGTATAAATCATTTAGTTTAATTGCCTGAGGGGCAGAGCAGGCCACCTTCATGCGTGACCTACATAGTGGCATGTGCGGGCTTTCTCCACATCTCATCCTCTGTGTAGGATGCCTGGCACAGCGCCTCATCCATCCAGTTCTCCTGTTAAAAATGCTTGGCTCTGAAGTGCTTCCTATTTTTACGTGTCGTGAAATGAATTCAGTGCCCAAAATATTCCTGAGCCAAGTGAGCTTAATTACCATCTTGGAGGCACGAGGGCCTCAGGGATTCAGCTGAAAGGGATTTGGCCAGAGCTAACATTCAGTATGGCTGATGCTGAGAGGTGAAACCTTTTTCACAGCGGGCACTAAACTTATAGACGGTGGCTAATTATTAGCACTGCAAAATGCCGTGGAGTCCTCATCATGTTCACAGCAAGTCGTCCTGCTTCAGTGATTCCCGTTGATAAATGACACTGTTTTGCAAGGTTTATTTTCCAATAACCTTCAGAGCAGCAAAGGAGTGGGCATCAAATTCCATCCTGATCCTCCGAGTCCTTAAGAAGTCAAAGCGCAAGCATAACTTACCGGTGGGTTCCAGTGCTTGATACTCCCAATTATTCCTTGTTCACAAATATGTATGGGAAAGACTTGTACGAAGAACATCCAAGTGTCCTGCATTATAGTAAAAAGAAATAAACTAAAGCCTACAAAAAACCGTGCTTGCACATAGGGAGATGGTGTGTGACACTAGGCTGGTAATGGCTAACTGACATTCTTTGAAATGGATTCAACTATAGTGTGGATTGTATCGTACAGCCCCAGAGATGGCCAAGCGGCAGCACCGGCTCTGATACGTATCGCACGTAGACAGATGGCCGGAGAATGTGCCAAAGAGTACCGAGTGCAGCCAAGAAACTCTGCAACTCCAACAGCAGCTCTCACTTGCGGGAATTGTTGCATGTTCTCTTCCACGCGGGAATGTGACGTGTTAGCGATAAGCACCAAAGAGTGATTTTAGTGAAAATGTGAACAGTGCCCCATTATACTAATAACTAATAAACTCCTTTTTCAGATTGTGTGGGAAGGGTTTCTCTATGGAGACTCTGTTCTTTGTGGAAAAGCTGTCGTGTTGTATTTGGCGCAGTGTGCTCATTCTTGCTTTCTAAACCGTGCAAACTGGTAACGCTGTCATTTTCTCTTCTAGCCTCCCAGATGTGGTTTCACTTCAAAAGTCCTTGTTTCGGAGAGCATCTCCTCAGGGATTTCAGGTAAGTGAATATGGCATTATTTATGCAATTATTTTCTAGTTGTATATAGCGAAGCCTGTGAACTTCTTATTGAGCCGTCCCTCCTCACGCATCACCAAGTTTGCTTCATAAAATCCACGTGTATACTTTTTCTACAGCATTTAACACCTAAATATTTATGGATGCACATAAGGTTTGAAATGTATGACATTTTGTATTATTATAGATGAGTAAACACACACACATGCACAAGTGTATTATTTCAGTGACACATGTTATCCGCGGAATCAGTAGTGTGATGGAACCACTGGGGCCACTGGAGAGGCCTGACTGCCAGCCTCCTCCCTATTGACTATGGGCCCTGGGTTTGTAAAGACTTCTGTGTCACCCCCAGCAGGATATCCTCTCATCACTTGCGGAGGGGATTATCTTGGCAGACAGCCAGGGTCTGCAAGCAGGAAGTCACCACCACTGTTTCGGTTTAATGTTGCATAAATCAGCCACCCCCACAGTACCACCACTATAGACATTTACCCCGGCCATCCCTGGAACTGGTTTTGGCCAGCAATAGATAGTGGAGGTTGGGACCCTATTGTATTGTTAATCCCATTACTGCCCCTGTTGTCTCTGGGAGGCAGATTAAGGGGGCGGTTTGTATCCCAATATCTTGTTTTATGTTAATGTGTGTTTTGCTGGATATATCCAGCCCTGTGTGTCTAAAATAAATCAGTCTTCGTTTTTTGTTTATACCCTACACTGAGTCTCGGCGAGTGACTGGGGAACCGGGGAAAGTGTGTTGTCCCAGGCTAGATTGGAGCACAAGTCAGCGGAGGTAGTCGGTCGGACTAGCCAGACCCATGGCAAGTAGAATTATTCTACGTGAAGGACGCTGTCTGTAACTTTACTGAGCGTTGTCTGGGAAGATTTTTGTTCCTATCGGCCTGTGCTCCACTCTCTCCTGCCTCCAGTTCTGCTGTTTGCTAGATGGAGGTTACCTGAAACTTTTAGGTTGAAGTGTTACTGGTGTTGTTGTAAACTAGAATGTGACTGAATACCGTACAAATTGTGACATATCAGTGCCCGCTACAAATTGCTGCTGCTTATACAGTCACTGAGATAAGAGCTGTCAGCCGGAAGCAGGTAAGGACAATCGTTTGCTATAATTTGTGGGTTTTGCCCGGGGTGAACTGATTCATGGCAAAGTGCAAACAAGATGATATTAAAATGATGCGGGCTCTGTCTGTTCTGGACAGATATCACAGAGCTTGAATGCAAACATGTTTCCATTTCTCACCCACTTCTGCTAATAAGAGATGCTGTGTGTGACGCAAGGAAGAACGATTACCATTTATCTTTCCACACAATAGATTGTATTTTGTATTACCAGTGTTTATGCATGTTAGCGTATATGTTAGCATATCAAATGACAATGGTTTATTTAAATGTAATGTACGCACCAGCTGGATAAAATATTACTGCATGCCGATGCCATCGCCCCTACCAAAGGTTGGTAATTGGGTTGTACAAATGTTTGAGGTTAACATAAGCATACAGTTTAATGAAGTGTGTCCTGTGGCCCTGTCACCTCAATGGTGATAATTGAAAGGAAATATAAAAGTAAATTTGCACGTTGTCCGACGTGCCATCCCAGAGGCATCCACTGCATTAAGCACAGACCTGCCAGAAGGCACGCATGGCCTGCGATACCTGGACTTCACCTCCCAGCAATCTAAACATAGTTTAAGGATGATGAGAGATGTCGTCTTCACACAATGTACAGGAAGAGTAAATAATTTACCCAGAATGCAGCACCCTCCCCAGCTGGATCTTCCCAGCGGATGCCGTCAGTCCCGTGTTACCCAAATATTTCATAGGCTGTATACTGGGATTGACACTAGGGCAGGCATGCTGCGAGAGAGAGTGTGTGTGCAGGCATCTGGAGATCTTTGGGCGTATGTAGTAAGGTATTCCTATTTCTCTTTGCGTACATTTTTGAGCCCCAGGTACCCCACACCTTGCCCCGTGCCCTCGCGTGCCGGCAAGGTTCCTAATGCAGCTGCGTCTGTGAACGGCAGAGCTGTCAGTCATCTGTAGCCATCCAGCACGTGGATCGCAGCTGCTTCTGGCCTCCCTCCGAGATAAAGAGCCAGGCAAAGATTGGGCTAGCAGCGGGCAAAATGCCATTTCCTCTGACCTTACCACTAATTGGTATCCACTGTGGAAAGTGGCAATTTACATGTGTCTACAAGCTATCAATTATTAATGCGTTTACTGACTGCGGTACGGCTGTCCCCAAGTAAAATGATTAATATAGAAACACATGGCTGCCACCTGATGTTAAAGCGTATGGGTTAGATTTATATGTTTTACTTTTATACATGTGCTACTAAATTTGCCCTCGGCCTCCACTCTAAATTACTTGCTTGTAATATGGGGCAAACAAGAGTGCAAATGCCCCCTGTCCTTACCCAGCAGGAGCTATGCAGCTGGCAGATGCAGGGAAATGTCAGTAAATTATATAGATGACTAATCTGTGGTACGTGATGTGTAGGACCCTGTGCCTGGAGCCCACCAAGTGATGATATATCTGGCCACTCATTTACAAACAAAGTATACCTTGTAGCTGCCACGTTCACATAATACGCGAGATTAATGCCAGTAAACTTATTAAAGGTAGGCTGTGAAAAATGGTGATTTTCTGCTTCATAAATCACTCACTTTATGAAACTTTGCTGGGAAATGTACCAACCTGCGAAAGAAAGATTAATCAAGAGAAAGATCCGATATGCGACATTTTGCAAAACAGCACTAAGAGTTGATATAGTGAATCGCTGATTTTTTTCTGCTTTTCATTGGCAACGTCCTACGCGGCCATAAAAATCTGAACGTTGAATCATAAATCCTTATGTCCCCTGTACAAAACTTGACAGCGCGCCGTTTCCCTATCGTCTCCCAGCCATCGGGAAGGTAGCTAGCATAGCGTAAAGCCGCTTGTGAATGCGCTGTACTCTTGGGTTTTGATTAATACATTTTAGAGATTAAATTGCCGTCTTTCGTGTTCAGGAACCTGGAATGATCTGAAACAGCTGAGCGGAATCGTAAGGGGACACCGTTTAATGCCTGATAAATTGTACTGGCTTTAAATACGCGTCTCTCTGCCGGGTAATGTATCGGCGTTTAATGAAACCGTAAAAATGCAAATGCAACCAAAATCGTCTTGTTTTCTCATTTGTTTCTCCCGTTAGCATTTTACAGCGATGGAGGAATATGCTGCCTGTCTGCAGAGTGTCCCGCGATCGCCACTAAGCCCTTTGTATATACCGCTATATATTTCTAGGACAGGCAGCTACTGTGCCAGGTAGATATATGTACACTTCCCTGCCGGCAGTCCCGTGATGTCAGGAGCGTTGGTAATCGGGTAGTATTGGAACGGACTGCGAGGGATGTTATAGGAACACGGCACGGTTTCCTGTATAAATCATTGGGGTATTTCAGGCCGCACTCGATTCCTTCTCTCATATCGCAGTTTAGGTCTTCGACATTTAAATGTATGGAAGGATGACCCAGACACAACCCACTTCCCTGGAGTTTGATATATATATATAGGGGGATCAAATAGGGGCACATTTACCGCCCCTGCCCAGTCACCATCACGTTCACATATTAGTTACGGGTCCAACAGCAGCTCTGTAAATACATCGACAACATCATGGCTCTTAGATGAAAAATATGTAGATGTGTAGGCCTAGCTGGACTCGCTGGGTCACCCCTGTGGGACAGGGCTTGGGTTTCAATAGTAGCTGTACTGGTACCTAATGTTGAGGGTTGTGTTTCCAGGAGCCCTATGGCCCTCACACGGCCCATTTCATTACAGTTGTGGATGGTGATTGACTCAGCTGGCCGCTCTCATAGACCCCACAGACCTCACTTGGTTTATAATGTGTTTGAATTGCCAGGTTGTAAACGATGCCGTGTGCTATTCCTCTCGGTGCTGCCATTTCTATCCCTACACTTCTATGTAACCAAAAGAATCATCAGCAATTCGTAGCAATGCTTCTCTTATAGCCGTGTCTGTCAGGCTCGTAACCCGGCATGGGGCGCCTCTCGCAGATGGATCGCCCCCATGTCTGCTCCCGGATTTTCTCTTGCAGGGAGATGGATTCATTTAGTGATTAGCCCTCTGCTGGGTGCAGAATAAGTATGTCTGTGCAGTAAAACCAGGCAATATGTGCTGAGTAAGCTAAATCACTTCCTTAACGGGACCAAGCACCACGTAAATAACCACAATCGATACATTACGGTAATTGTAATAAAACTGGAAGGGGTAATGGAATTCTATCTGAATATTGTGACACGTTGACGTTTTGAAATGTGATGTCGGCTTCTTGTCTCATTACCGTGACGGTTACATTTTGCATGTCAGCCTAATGCAAGCTCTCCAGTGAAAGACATTGGAATCAAGTCTATGATTGTGGATACAGCACACGGAATCTGCCACAAGCCCATGCTTTCCTGTCTCCTCTCACGTCTCATCATACCTGTACCATCATACCAAACAGGAAATCTTTGTTGGTTTTTCAGTGACATGTTTTTAGGTTGTTCTTATTATTATTTTTATTATTATTACCTATCAATGATCTTTTGTCAGCCGGCAGTATTCTGGGCACTTACTGAGACTCGCTTTGTCATAGGCGTCACCTCATCACCACAGTGTGCAGAGTTTGAAAAGCAGTGTTATCACCATAGCAACCAGTGAGCACACATTCTGTATGGTTGCTATGCTTACCAGACTACTTTCAAACTTTGCCCCAGAGTCAGTTTTTTTGATGTTTGCGCCAGAAGAGTTCACGCTTTCATCTTATGGAGTGAAACACATGACTCCGGGATCTGAACGGTGTCATAAACCTGAATAAACCGTCGGCAGTACACCGCTCTACACATACTTCTGACACCACACGGCACAAACATTTTCTTTTAGCCAACGCAGGAATTTAATACGCTCTTCATGACCATTATGTTTGCAAATGATTAAAATAGCAATTGAGAACAGTGAAGTACCCTTCAGTAAGCGATCAACAATCTGTGTGTCCTTGATCTAATGTGCCGAGCAGAATGGATAGACATTATTTGCACAATAATTGGGCTTGTTTGTTTTTATATTTTCAGTTCTTTTTCTGGCATTTTCCTTCTCCCGTCTGCAGCTCCGATGCAGGGTCTTACATGTGCTGTGCCCGTGTTAGTCACGGAAATGGAAGCTGCGATTCAGGTGGCATTGAGTCACATAAAAGAGAATAGGCAGACATGCCGTCTGAAGACTTTAATCCTGTCTGTCCTATAAATCTTTCATTAAGAGGAAAACAACGCATGGGATTGGGACTGAAAGTTGGATATTTCCGTATGGCTGTTGTCCTCCAGAAATCCCACCTTGCTTTGGATGTGTTTGGGATCATTCACGCAGGATTTGATAGCTGCCTCCTTCCCCGGCTACTGTACTTAGGAGACTGGTAAATATTATTGATAAGATAACATTAATACTTGGAGGGAATCCCTATGAAGAGCATCTTCCCGGAGTAACAATGCATGATGCGGGGCTCCGAAGAACATCTCCCCGGAGTAACTATGCACGATGCAGGGCTCTGAAGAGCATCATCCCGGAGTAACTATGCACTGAAGAACCTCCCCGGAGTAACTTATGAACACGATGCGGGGCTCTGAAGAGTATCTTTCCGTTGAAACAGAAACTATTGCACGATGTCAGGGCTCTGAAGAATCATTCTTTCCCCAGAGTAACTATGCATGAGCGGTGTGGCTCTGAAAATCTTCCCAGAAGTAACTATGCCACAATACGTGCGTGGTTCTGAAGAAAATCTTCCCTGGTATTTAACTTATGCCATGATGCGGGGCTCTGAAGAACATCTCCCTGGATAAAGTAACTATTGCGCACGATCGGGGCTCTGAAAGCTTAGTATCTTCCCGCGAGTAACTATGCCATGCATGCAGGGCCTCTGAGAACAAATCTTCCCTGTTCATGTAACTATGCCACGATTTGCAGGCTCTGAAGAACATCTCCCTGGAGTAACTATGCACGATGCAGGGCTCTGAAGAGCATCTTCTCGGAGTAACTATGCACGATGCAAGGCTCTGAAGAACATCTCCCCGGAATAGCAATGCATGATGCGGGGCTCTGAAGAGCATCT
>VKOC01000004.1:5966703-6053272 GCA_009364415.1 Spea multiplicata | reverse complement strand
TATATATACACACACATTATATATATATATATATACACACACATACACATTATATATATATATATATATACATATACTTACAGTTAGATGAGAGTCACAGCCATGTGGTTCTGGCCTGGAGAAGGAAGGGGCGGGGCCAGTTGTCACGGTGATTACAGGGAGGGGGAGTAAGTAGGAGCTGCTGCTGTGAGACGGTGAGTCAGACTAAACGGATTATATAATGAGGGGGATTTTTCAGAGCGTTTGCTCTGAAAAAACCCTCATTTTATAATCGATAATAATCGATTCAACTAATCGATAATGAAATTCGTTGGCAACGAATTTCATTATCGATTATTATCGATTTTATCGATTAGTTGTTGCAGCACTAATTCTATTTCCTTCTCTACTATGTTAAACCTTTACTATATTCTGTCAACAGAATACATGTCTTTATTTAAGTAAATGAAGAAACAGAGAGGGACGCTTACATGAATGCGACTAACATCAGAAAGACATTTGTATTCACAAACTTTGGCAACAATAGATATGTCGAGGGTCAAATCTTCTACAATAATCTAATATTATAAATTAGTCAGATTGAAAATGTGTGCAAATAAGCGATGTACGGAGACATGTCAGGGTCATGCGTGCTCCTGCTGTCTGATCGTAATGCCTTTCTCTCTCTGAGGATTCTGTTTCTGCATTACAAATTGATTAATACCATAAGCGCAAGATTCCGCTTTTTAATTTGGATTCCTTGCATATACAGGTATGCTCATTTTTCGTTTCTAATATTAATGCATGGTTTTTAATGCAAAGCCATGAACAGAGTCCAACCCAAAGCATCTAAGGTCATAAAAATCCCTATATCCTACTTATGCCAAGTAAGTGAGTAGGTTTGTAGAAGGAAAAACATTGAATACATACTCTGTTAACCCCCGCTTCAAGTAAAGGCAGTGGAAAATATTTGGGAAAACATTTATTACGGTATATTTGAAATGATTTATATATATATACATATAGTGCAAAACATTAATACTATAATTAAAGGGTTAAAATAAAGACAAATAATGATGCTTCCCATACCCATTATGTATATAATGGCGCACAATTTCATATTTCCAGATCCAAGTAGTTCTAAAAACACATTTTCCTGAAAATACTGGTTTTCAGTGCTTTCAAACATGAGGTGGATGGCCATATGGCTGTAGCTCTAACACGCTAGATCTAAGACATTTTGCTGACTAGTTATAAACTGAGCATACCCGCCAAGTACGGCTGGTTTAACGTGCTAGCGAACAGGGATTTGAGACAAGCATGGACAACCTTAGACATAAAGCTTCATTGTTCTGCGTCTCCCACTTGACTTCTACCAAGATTGCATTGCAACTTCAGTGCTTTTAAGTTCAAACAAAGCAAATGGCAGCTTCACGAAAAGAAAAACTAAAGCCTTCAATTTCTTGCTAACAATAAACATGACTCTGTAGTTTAAAGAGGGTAAAAATAGCCCAACCTTTCTTGCTATAGTATCTTTTTTCCATAGCTTTAATTCGCAGAGCTGGTAACCTTTCTTCCAATAATGGAATAAAAGAAGGAGAGGCTGACCTTGTAGCTACAAAATTCAAAACAATATACTTATCCAAAAATTCTATAGTTGTTATTGCTAATTGCCAAATCCTTTAAATGCTCAAGTACTTTGGTTGACTTTAAAAACCTTTTCCTTTTCCCCAGCAATTAAAGTCTTCGTCTTTCTCGCATTCACAGGCAAAAGATTTTCTTTCTTCCTTTGACTTGTACTTTTCCTGTATTTTGATGATAACGAAGGATGACTTTGTGTTCATTCCTATTTAGCCATCCGGCCGTCACTTAGAGCCCCCGTTTTTACATTGACTTTGATAGGAAGAATGTTTTAGCGCTCCAAGAGAAAAAAAAAAAGTGGAAGCTCAATTAAAAATCTCAAAATCCTCTGCTGTCATGTCAGACAACAAAATCACTATAATGCAACGGAATCTAAAATGAAGAATCAATGGGGTAAATAAAAGATACCATGGGTAAGCTAGATTGATATTGACAACACCAGAACACAAGTGACCTGTACTTGATTGTACTCGTCATAACTGCAGGGGACTTTGAGGCATGCTAACAGTTTGTTACTTCAGGATACATTTGAAAGTATCGTTCTTGAAATGTGTGTGTACCAGTAGCTTCTGTTTCTGCATGTGGGACCTTGTATCCCAAATGTCATAAATATTATTGTAGCTGCAGGGTTGTGAAAGTCATTTCTCCTGAAGTGTCGAGAGAAACGTTATCACCAGTGTAGTGTTGCGTGATGCTAAGATGAGGAGCTTGTCCTTGGCATTTAAGTCACTCTTACAGAACAACACAATCTTAAACAATTTCTTTCTTGCCGGAAATGTTCAAGCTTTTGCATTTGTACCGGAAAGAAAATGCAAATTTGGTTGAAAGTAATTCCCTGGCTCACTCCACAGGTTGGTTTTATCTACTAGGTGTAATTGTAGCTACCCACAGAGTCCTATCTTCCACAACAGCGTTTTTATTTCTTAAAGTCATTTATTGTGTGGGGTAGTTGGACATTATGTCCAATGTGTTAGAAGAGGCTCACTAAATTGTGCAACAGTATATATATTCACCAGATGTATTTATGTGAGGGTCCACAAGGCCATGCTTGGTGGTCTGCTCATTTATTGGATGTAATATGTTCAACATTGCTAGGACCTCTAGACTTAAGAAATATAGTGCAGTATGTCGTATTTTTTCTCTGTTTCTTAACAATAATCAACCAGTTGCATGGATGATCACCAACTGTCAATCCTGTTTTTTAATCTGTTACTTTAGCTCTCCCTCTGTGAGCTGACTTAACTTCTTGACTGTTAAAAATATACTAAAAAGGAAGTCAATGCAACACATCAAATGTTTTCTTTTATACAAAAGGAACAAACACTTTCTTGCAAATGTTTTAACCAAGTGTCCATCAATAAAATCTTAACATGTAGTAGTTTTTGTACAAAACAGGAATTAGTTAAAACAGGTAAAGAAGACAGAGATGGCAGAACACCTTCCTATTCCTCTTGCTCAGCCCCACACAAAGAATTTCAAGTCATCATAATCCAAAAACATTCAATTGACTTGTAGAATATGAATCACTAGTTGCCATACATATTACTATAAGACTGCAACGAAGCTGACACGGTACCAGCAACTTCAATGTCTCTGTACACAGGGACTTTTTTTGGCATAACAGGTGGTCACAAATCAAAGAACCCAAGGGGCCATGACCATAAACCTTGTACCTCCCGATGTTCAACATATTGCAGTAGTTTATAAAATGCATTTCAGCCTTGCTTTTAAAACCGCCTCTATGGAGCTAGAGCCAAGATTACGGGAAGCAGGCCCCAATTTTTATCGGTTCCAAGAAAAATAAACTACGGTCAGTCTGCTCCTGATGTGGCTACAAGGTATTGTCAGGGATCGCCTACGCATGCCCATTTGTAAGTTAAGACTAACTGAAACTAACCAATTAGAATGAAAGGAACTAAAACCATTTCATCACTATGATAAACATCTCTGTAATTTTGTGCTTGTGTGGGAAGCAATAGGATTAATCCGGTGTGAGCTAGTTTCTTTTAATAATAAGTTTCCAGTAGCTTTGCATCTTTAATTAAGTACCTACTTGCTAGAGAGTCAGGGGATTTACATACTTATTCAATGAAAAAGTAGAAAGTTTCTTTATCTGAACTTTCCAACCCAGCATTATAATTCATGTCTGCTTTCTACGATTTTCAATGGAAGTAATTTCCCTCTGCTGTATATGGGTTAATTCTGAAACTCCATTATATATATTCAGAAGTATGACTGTGGCATGGGACTGGAGAACTACATGTTTGTCTATTAACTAGCCGCTTTATGAAACCCTATAATTTATCATTATGTATCACAGCTGAATATGTGTGTGTGTGTAGAAATTAGGAGCTAGACGTGGAAATCTGGGAGCTGCCTTTTTAGGAGCCAGGAAGAGACACATTTCTAAAAACAATTACAGAAAAACATAGCAGCAGATCTAAAAATACTGGAGGCATGGCTACCTGGCTCCTGGGACTTGTCAAGCCCTGCCATTTATGCACATGCATACCATTTGTAAAATGGGTTGTGCAGGTATGAAATCACTTGCACTGCCTTCAAATCCAACTGAAAAGGACAGATGACCTAATTCAGAAGGATATTCTTGCACAGTGAGATGTCAGAGCGCATGGAGAAGAGTTTCTAGAGAAGGACACAGCCGTCTTTCCCCAGGGACTCTCCTTGTGTGTGTCGTTTAATGGAAATACCCCAGGGCTTACTCTCACACAGCGAGATGACGGACACTGTAAAGTGCCTTTTTAAAAATAATTTGTAAATCATTTATTGGCATAAAACAAAAGCATGACATCACTGCTTAAGTGCCTTTGACCTATAACGGCGATTACCACTTCCTTTTAAAAACAGCTACATGTTTTACTAATCTGAATTGCCATAATATGGTAACGCAATCTGTAAATAACTGGTATAAATTAATGCCTAGCACAAATATCACAACTATTTTGTTGCAAACAAAAAAAAAATCACACGATATTGCCCTTTTTAACTTTCAAACTTTGCAGAAAGGCACGATTATGCAAACTTTACATGACACTAATAGACTTGCAAAAATAATAAGCTGTGGCATTTTGCTTTAGGGTAGTCAATAAATCATTGGATTACAATTCAAGTTGTTTGTACGTAGGCGTGAATGCTAATATTAGAAGGCAGATGTGTGTGTTCTGTGTATACATAATTACACCTGCATATAGGAGAATACTATACACCTCGCTCAGATTGAGGCAAAACAAAAACTAATAACAATGCTTTGGCTGGTGGTTTGGTTGTGTGTTTAAACATAAGAGGGTGTTATATTTCATTATCAGCAAACACTGGCTACGGCCAAACCCACCTGTACACAATATTTCATGTTAAATAGATAAGCTGCAAGCCATCTGGAACAGCGAGCCACATCAGATAAAACCACATCAAACTATGACAAACATCATATTACATTTATAGCACACCAGCAGATTCCATAACACTGTTACAATACTTACATCTCCTAACGTATGTCCAAATACACAACTACCCAGTTCCCCTGATCATCATCATCTGTCCTCTGCTCTTCTAAGTTACATCCATACATACATGGACGGCCGTCCCTATTCTTTGAAATACCCTTTCCTAGTATAATATACTCCCACCGCCATCTAGGTTGGCATCTTATTTGGTAATAACGGCTGCATGGAGATGCAAGTCCTGGGCAGCTGGGAGATTTGTTATTTGTCGGAAGTAGTAATGATTAAACTGAGCCTGCAGGACAGGGTAACACACATGGATTTAAGAGGTCTGTAGAACACCACGCTCTAAAATTGGGCACACAAGCCTGAGGGAATGAAGCTGTTTTGATGAAGGTAGACTGACTGGCTTTGCACGTGGATTCATGGCATTAGCCCTGCGTCCCACACAACTACACTCAAACAGTGAGAATAATCAACATAAATGCCAAAATGTATTAATGCCATTCACGTCAAAAGCCGCAAGAGATAAGAAGCTACACACAAGAGCACTTGGCGTGAATATATATATATTGATTGTAATAAACTGAAGTGTGGGTTTCAGCATCCACGTTCAATACGTATAAGATAGCTGCGCATTCAGTAACAAAGCCTCCACGGGCAGCCAAAAATTCAGTCGGGCACTCACAGAAATGTCAGTTCGTGATCTTCGCTTGATGAACACTTCTCTGTCTGATTCCTTTCATTTACAATACGACTTAGGGGAATCATGTTTGCAAATAAAAACCATGTAAAGTCTGTCCTTTTATGTGCACCTGTAATTATGTCCGGCACTAAACAAAGGACAGAAATAATTAAACATGAGGCTATCCGAGTCTATGGTGAAAGAGACACATTTGACGTTAGAAAAAATGTTTCAACAAATACTGGGATACACTTTTAAAGGCAAAACGGTTGACCTATGTATTTGGTTTTCTACCAAAGAGCTTAGAGGCGATGGAGGCTCTCAAAAGATAAACACACATACATATATATATATATATATATATATATATATATATATATACACATACATACATTCAGATACATACATACATACATACATACATACACACACAGTATATATATAAATATACATATACATACAAACACAGTATATATACTGTACATACATACACAAATTCAGACCTGTCTTGCTCCGGAAACTGCGACAAACTAAAATGTTTCTAATTTGAACTGTGTCCGCCAAAAGAGTTAAAACTAATTGGTATTATAATAAAACAAATAAGCTTTGTAGATGGGATTTTATGATCCCTGACACAAAACTTCCCCACTTTAAGACATTTTGGAAACGGAGCAATAAAAAATAAATCGAATCTTTAAATAGAACAATAAAGTATATTTATGAATGGTTAAAAAATTGTAAGCTCGCAGCACAATAAAACCAGCATAGTAAACATGTTAAAATTCATGGCTTTTTAATGTTAGGAGCCTTCAAACCGTGGAACAATATATAACTGTGTAGTGTTATGTCCGTGCCATAATGCTAACAAACCTCCAAATCCTGTTTTTTTTTTTTCCCCTTGGATTTGTCATTCTTAAATGGAATTCCAAAATCAATACATACCCCGTGTTTAAGTGGGTTTTAAAGTCCTATGAATTGCTGGGACTTTTTCATGGCTCCCTTTATTTCAGGTGTGATAAGTGGAGGCAAAGACTTAGACCCAGAAAAAAAGCCAAAACAAAACTTAAATCCTTTGCAACAGTAGAAAGAAGGCCAGATTTTGCATGGAGAGAATGCAAATTTCAGTATTTTTCCATAATTTAAAATTAAAATTCAGTTTATTTTGAAGGTTGTTAAATCTTTAAAGTCTCAAAACGTAACCCCCCTCTTTTTTTTCAAAGCTTGTAGCTATGGGTAAATATTGTTATCACTATGTATTACTGCTCGTATTATCTCTCCCCATAGCTAAGAATTGGTGCAGCAAATGATTTAAGAAAATCATAAATCATCATGTCATGAAGACCATATAAAACACATCTCACGGCAACTGGGTGATTCCTCAGTTGTGCAAATTTTATGAACAGGGGTTTGTTTGCCGATAGCAACCCGATATACGGTAATTCATCTTTTAATACTCTAATTTACTTTTGCCTTAATCAATTTGGGAATTAATTTCTCCTCTTACCATAGTTCTATTTCATTCTTCACTTTTCGGCACAACACTATAGGTGGGGTATATATATATATGTATATATATATATATTTATATACATATTACAATGAATCATATAGCCTGGGGTTTTAAACAGTATTCTAATACATGGATTCTCTATATACAGCATATCATCATGAAAAGAAAAACTCAATAAAGATAACAGCACACTAAAGGTTCATTGACTGCCTGTCTTAGGTATCTCAACCCTGCCAACCATCAGTCATATTGACATCGGTACATGGTAAGTGCATGGAAAAGCTTCACACAGCTGCTGTCTTAGAAAAGACGTACGATTCAGCTTTATAGGACTCAACAGAAATGTAAATTGTAGACAGAGTAAATTGTTTACAAGCTATACAACCACTCCACATCCCTATGAAGATTCAAGAGACAGAACTACAGAATCTCAGCCAAAGATGGTAAAAGATAATATAATAAGCAGATGTAATAGACAGGCAGCAAGCGGGACAGTTGGTAGATGAGGCAGATGTTAACGTAGGAGGGGAAAAAGCCCTATAAACCGTGCAGGGTCAGAAAGGCAGGGGCCATGATACAGGTCAGCTTTTGCTTCCAGTAACAAATAAATACATACAATTAAACTCCCTGTTGATCCTTAGGTGGACAAAGAGAATGAAAAATTGGTCTTGAGCATTGGGTAAGGAACATGAACATGTTCATATGTTATGACGCGACAGAAAATGACCCAAGGCATTACCATTTACACATTTTGTTACTGAACCAACTTTAACCATTGTTAAACTGCCACCATCATTTCTTATCTAACTCTACAGTTATGCTTTCTGAGATCTTTACATAGCAGTCATAGTCTAGACATGTTGACTGATTTTCATTGATTTGGAAACAATCCTGTTAACTGTTGGCATAAGCTCTGCTTATTAACTTGTGTTAAGTCTCCGGGATAAGAAAAAACAAACACAGCAGACACACACGCTTGCCACACAGTCCTTCTGTACAAACAATTATTATGCACTATTGTTTAATGTTCTATATAATAAGATATCACACTCTTGTAAAAATAGTAAATACAAATTATCATATAATTATTTTCAACGGTAAACATAAAAGAATAAGAGGAATAGATTGTCTCCTAATCAAAACACAAGCAACCTATCCCTATCATATTTGCCCACTTATATATACTTGTAAATATATATATATATATATATAATATATATATATGTTCCAAGAGGTCTTTGTAGAGTTCTAGGCACATAACAATCTCAAACTCTTCTGACCCTTCCTTCATCCCAGGAATAAAAAAATAAAAAATATAATAAATATATATATATATATATATATATACTGTGCATGCTCTAAAATTAGCTTTGTTACTTAACAATATCTTTAGGACACAGAGGACGGAAATAATTACATTGTATTAAATAAAGTTCCGGTATTAAATAAAGTTCCGGTATTCATGAGCATTAGAATTATGTGAAAATTTAAATCACTGCTTTCCGTGCAGTTAACGTCGCCTTTTTATTTATGACATTCTTACTTCGATTAAAACAATACATCATGAAGTGAGCCTTGGAGAGTAATTAAATGGTGGTGGTTCTGTTAGCCAAAGAGATCATAACATTGCTGCGTGCTAGGATATTATTGCAACGGATGGAGGGAAAAATAAAATAAAAAAAAAATTCAGCCCAAGGCAATTTTTGGGGGAGAATCATTGGCAAATTCTGGATATAAATGAAACAGCAGAGGATTGAGTACAGGGAGTTAGTAACACAGAATAAATAATGTAGAAGTCAAGCAAATGAGCAAAATTCCCACACATCTGCAAAACTATTGCCCATATTTGTTATTAAAAGTGTTATGTTTAATTTTAACCATAATGAGATTATGAGCCTCTTAGCTGCAGGGAAGTTTGAATGGAAATGACATAAGATTCGTGCAGATTGTATCTGATAATATGGTAACTAAGAAACAGATCAGATTTGGGGAGATATTTAGTGTTTTTAATGTTATACTTCCCTGCACTATTAATGTCAGTAGATTAAGCAAGAATGGCCTTAAGCTGGTCTCAGAAGAGGAGGCTGAGCTTTGGTCCATAGGAATGTATAAAATGGCGAACTTTACAAAACATCCATATTTTGAGATGTCAGAATTGTCTTTTCTCACATTCATTCTAACTATACTGCTGTGCTGATCTCAACACAAAATGCTGGCATTTGGCTTGGAATGGCCGATTACCCTAATAAATGCACATACTTCTTGGCTTTCTTGATGGCTCCTGATGGCAAAGGATTCCAGCAGCTGATTATTAAGAGCCCTATGATGCAAAGCAGTAGCCCACAACAGCCAGAGGTCACCAGTACACAGGGAGTCCGACCCACACATGCAAAATCACTGTGGTATAGCCTTGTAATCTGCTTAAACAGGTAAGCAATTGGAATTGACACGTATGTTACTGAATTCACCCATTAAAAAAATATAGTTATTAACAATGAATCCTGCACAATGCAACTTGAAAGAAATTCTGCTAATTAGTCTAGTAAGTACATTTTGTATTTGAGCGCTTAATTTAACTTTCTTTATGATTGATTTGCTTTCATGGTAGTCATTCTACTCGGGCAGTCTACACACATCAAGGAAAGCTGCCAACTGGGTTAATTAAAACAAATGAACGCACACCGCGAACACTTGTATGTGATATTCCCGTTTGGAAATGGAAATAAAAACAATACAACCGATTGCCGTGTGGAAATATAGCAACTGCTAATCTCAAATCCTAAGTATTCCGGTGTAAAGGTTTCATAGGTCAACGAGCGTCAAGTATAACTATCAGCTGGACAATTAATAGGTCATTAAAAACTGCCTATATGTTAATATTATATATCGTCATGTTATTATATCAGGTTTTTAATAGAATTGTCACATGACCACTTACATTTCCTGTATGAGGAAAGGAGGTATCCCCATCATGATACATAACTCCCCCTTCCCGATTGGCTGCTCATTTCCATATCATATTTTATAACTGGAGCAGAAAAAAGCCATCGTATTCCCTTTAAAGCACATGACAGCTGCACCCCTTTGTGTGGTCAATTTTTCGACTGCATGGGGGGATTCTGCAGAATCCCTCCATTTGTCCTATTCCCCAACCATGTGTAAAGCCATTCATTTTAATAGGATCGCTTCCTGCCACTGACTTGACAGCTTCAGGAAGCCAATCAGTGGCAAGAAATGTCAGATCACGGAAGGAGGAGGCAGTTTTTCAGCATGGCTGCAGATTAAGCTTGCGAGCCGAGCTCTCTCCACCTAGTGTATCGGTTTGTCTTAGTCTGTCAATTCTCGTCTTGTCGGACCCCTTGAATATATGTATTGTATTAAGCGCTGAGTAAACTGCTGGCGCTATATAAATAAAAGATGATAATAATAATTGTGTGCTTTATTTTTATGAAGAATGAATATTAAAGGTCAGTTTAGTGTCCTGGGGACCCCTACTATAGAGTACAGCATATTACGGTATTCTGTGAGTAACAGTACGTTACAATGCATTCTTCCACAACGGGAAAAAACCCCCACTTACCTGGCACAGAAGCTGTAGCCATGATGCAAAATCTTCATTGGTTCTTCATTCAAAACCTGTGTCCTGTCACTAACTGACAGCTTAAGCAGCCAATCGTGGCAGGAAAAACTGGTAGTCAATTGATCTTAGTTTTGGTGACTGTTACTATAAATGCATTACAAATGTTTTTGCACGAAAAACATGCGGCTTACATAGACAAGGCTGAGATGTGACGTGAAACCTGATCCGCCAACCAGATTAAAAGAGACTTTACATCTGAACACGTACAATGATAAGATTATAACAGAAAAATTCTATCGACATTTATTATAGACAATTTTGGACATCAATCTAGAGGATTGGAGGAAGGCAGATGTGGTTCCTATTTTCAAAAAGGGTTCAAACGCTGTGCCCGGAAATTATAGACCTGTGAGCTTAACTTCTGTGGTTGGGAAAGTATTTGAAGGGCTGTTTAGGGATAATATTCAAGAATTCCTTGGGAAGAAAGGTATTATTAGCAAAAATCAGCATGGTTTTATGAAACATAGGTCCTGTCAAACTAATTTAATAGCATTCTACGAAGAAGTAAGTAGAAGTGTCGATCAGGGTGTTGCAGTGGATGGAATCTACTTGGATTTTGCCGAGGCGTTTGACACGGTTCCACACAATAGGTTAGTATTCAAACTGAAGGAAATTGGTCTAGATTCTGTACAGACGTTTAAACTGCTACTGGATGAATACTTGAAAAAACATAATATTCGGGGATATAATCTTTCATTGTGGGGAAACAGCTTATTGATCCAAGGACAAATCTGACTGCTGTTTTTGGGGTCAAGAAGGAATTTTTTTCCCTGGTTAGTGCAAGATTGGAAAGAGCGAAACTGGGGTTTTTTGCCTTCTTTTGGATCAACAGCAACAAATTAACAGATATAGGAAAGGCTGAACTTGATGGACGCAGGTCTTTTTTCAGCCTATGTAACTATGTAATCACTATTACAAAACTAAGCTATTCCAGTCCCTGTTGGCCTCTGATGATAGCAGGTTACAGTTCAGCACCAAACAATTATTCCAGCAGAGGTTGCATATCATTACTACATAATTAGTAAAGTTCCTCTCTGACATTGTTGGCATATAATGCCCTAAGTAATAACTCCTTTTTATGTAATAAGTTCATAATTTATTTTTACTGGCACTCTCAAAGAAATGTTGTGCATTCACCAGTTATAAAACATCCTCAATATATAATAGTATAATTCCACTTATTTCTAATGAAATATAATCATGTGTCATAATGTGTTAAAACTATTCCTGTATTGAACTTGCATGTGACTAGCGTGTCTCATAATGAATTATTACATGCAAAACCTCATAAATACTGTATATGGGTTTAATTTAAGCAAAGCATTCATATTTAAAACATATGTTATTTCTCGGTGCACATGCTGACCTACCTGTAACGGGAAGGTTCTTGCTGCCCGTTCCGCATAACTTTCGGATAATTCGTGAGGATCTGCTGCAAAGTCCTGAAACTTTATGTGCTTGGAAGGCAGGCGTTATCCAAACACACATCACAGATAAGCTAAATGTATTTCTTTTTGCATTACACATTAGCACACTTTGTTCCATAATAGCCATTTATACTCCATTTGGCTTATTCATCCAGGGACATCAACTCTGTTGCAGATCTTTGTGTCATCAGCAAAAAAAGACAAAGCTTATCATCAAGAACTTCTGCAATATCACTAATAAATATATTAAAGAGAATTGGTTCCGAGTACAGATTTGGACGTCTGCTGTCAGTCGCTCAGGCAGTGCCTGATCCATTCAACAATATTGGCATCCAAACTCAGAGATTGCAGTTTATTGATAAGTCTTCTATGTGAGACAGAGTCAAAAGCCTTACTGAAATCTAGATACGCAACGTCAACCACACCACAGCCATCAATGATTTCAGTCACCCAATCAATAAGATCAGTTTGGCCTGATCTTCCCGAAGTAAACCCATGTTGTTTCTGATCTTGAAATCCATGTGATTATAGATGCTCAACATTCATTTCCTTTAACATAAATTCCATTAATTTCCACAATACTGATGTAAGACTTACAGGTCTGTAGTTGTCAGTGAATGAGAACAACATGCGCTAATTTCCAATCTTGTGGCACTACTCCAGATAACCATTATTGGTTTTCATTTTTTTTGCGTTTACTGACAAGCACAATGCAATTTTCTGTTGCCTTTAATAATTCAACTTTTAAATAATCTCATTTCTCACGGACTCGGCACCGTGGATGCGGTGGTAATGTTTACATGGCGTGTTGTAGAACACACATGCATTATGGTAGAATTATATGATTCGGAATAAAATGTTATTACTGTACCTGAGGGCTGACGATCCTCCAGTCTGGATAATGTCTTGCTTTCACTCTATCCTTGCAGTAAATGGCTTCGGGCGTCCAACAGGTTATAAATGAGCAGCAGATTATGACCTCAACTGTCCTGCATAAAACAGAATAATAATAATAATAATAATAATAATGTAAAAATACAATTGAGAGATGTCATCCAGGAAGCCTGAATAATCACACTCTTTAGATCTCTCTGTCACCTCAGGGAGTGCTGCAATCCTCTCTGCCACTTCGGGGGGTGGGGGGGTGGTGGTGCAAAAATCCTCTCTGCCACTTCGGGGGGGTGTGTGTGCTGCAATCCTCTCTGCCACTTCGGGGGGTGTCATGATGCCCTCTGTCACCTCACGTGGTGCTGCAGTCCTCTCTACCACTTCGGGGGGGGGGGTGCAATCCTCTCTGCCACTTCAGGGGGTGTCATGATGCCCTCTGTCACCTCAGGGGGTGTCATGATGCCCTCTGTCACCTCAGGGGGTGTCATGATGACCTCTGTCACCTTAGGGAGTGCTGCAATCCTCTCTGCCACTTCGGGAGGGGGGCAAAAATCCTCTATGCCAATTCGGGGGGTGTCATGATGCCCTCTGTCACCTCTGGGGTGTCACGATGCCCTCTGTCACCTCACGTGGTGCTGCAGTCCTCTCTACCACTTCGGGGGGGGGGGTGCAATCCTCTCTGCCCCTTCAGCGGGTGTCATGATGCCCTCTGTCACATCAGGGGGTGTCATGATGCCCTCTGTCACCTCAGGGGGTGTCATGATGACCTCTGTCACCGCAGGGGGTGTCATGATGACCTCTGTCACCGCAGGGTGGTGCTGCAGTCCTCTCTGTGACCTCAGGGGGGCCGCAGTCTCTTCCGGAGATGTCTCAGTCCTTTTACTTCTATGAGGGGCTGTCGCAGAGATTTTCAGGTGTCACCGTGCCCCCCCCCCGGGAGGTGTCATTTCTCTCCCACCCCGTATTCTCCTCAGAGCGGCCTACGCGGAATTCCATCGCGGAGGCCTTCAGCCACCTCTCGCGTCAGTAGGACGCTCCCAGGCGCAGGGTTGTGACGTAACTCTGAGTGCGGGAAGGTTGTGTGAGGAAAGTGTCCTGAGGTAACCAGCGTTCTGCCCCGGAGTACAGCGGCTCGTCACACCAGGGCATGTAGGGGGCCCCGGCAGTAGCGACGCCGAGTAACATGCACACCGGCCTGTGGGACGGTAAATCACGGGCGCAGGGTGGTCTCTGACGGGGGCCCAAAGATCACTCCTAGTACTCTGAGTGGGGCTGAAGTCCAAGGAATGGTTTCCTTTTGTTATTCACCAAATTCCCGCTCCTTATAATAGACATTGAAACCAGACACAATATATATAAACACAGGTTAAATTAATATAAACTATATCTGTCTATCTATCTATCTATCTATCTATCTATCTATATATAGTGTGTTTGTGTATATATATGTGTATATATATATATATATATGTGTGTATATATATATATGTATATATATATATATATTATATATATATATATATATATATACTGGTAAGATGTCATATTAATGAATGTGTAAGATGAATGAGCCTCTCAGTGAATAGTAAATGCTGGGAGAGGGAATTCCCTACAATCGTTTACAAACAATTCACGTTGTTTTTGTTTCTTTGTCTACAAATGTTGCCACTTTGTGTACATAATCCCTCTAGTTTGGGATTACCAAACATATTGTTTAGTGACTGTACCATATATGAATGAATAAAATGCTTATATAAAGTAAGAGACCCGTTGTAATGGTAGTGAAGCTGCGGTGTTGTTGTTTACGGGCATTGCAACAGAATGTGGCGAAAAAAACCAAGCTTATTTAGAAAAGGTGTTTTTGGTGCAAAGTTTAAGCTGCCATGGCAACCAATAGAATGGTCCTATCAGCAGGAGCCTTCCATTGGTTGCAATGGAGATAAGGCAGGAGTTAAATTTTTGCACAAGAATCACTTTTTATACAAAAATGTGCTTCTACCCCCCAAAATGATTACGCGGGGGGGCAGAGCTTGGAAGGGAGAGTGCCTCTCAAACTGGCAGAGCTTCTGTGCATGCGCACAATTCTCCACATGTGCAGAACATACTCTCCGGTGTCCCAGATTTCGCTGTACCGCTGAGCTCTACCTCTTCCCCCAAAAGCGGGATAGAGTGGCAATGTCAGGACTGTCACGTGCTAAGTGGGACAGTTGGGAGGCATGCTGTATTCAGAGAGTCAGAGATGAAGGTCTGACTGCACAATTATTCTTCCTAAGCGTCAGGACAGACACGAGCGTGACCTGAATCCACGTGCCGATGTTTAACCCACACATTCTCAAGCTATCTTTTTATTTTTCTCTAATCTCCTCCATGTAAACCGTAATTTCCAACAATGGCTGTCTGTCCGTCACATTTCATTCAACTAACTGATCCATTTCCCCTGTACCCCCCATGGCATCGGCAGTGATAGGCAGACGGATGCATTCCTCTTGAAGTCTTTGTTTTTCCTCCTTTTGCTCACGGCAATAGCCTACATATAAGAGCTGTCACTAACATCATATGGCCTGCGTTTTTAAAACAATGTAGATGCTCTTCTGAGCCGAAATTCGGGGCTCTGGCTGTGCGAGAGGAATATTAACATAGGGACATAAATTACCTTTCAAGATGTATTTTTAGTTCAAATGTTTCTTCCCTCATTGAGATTCCCATTAATCTTGCTCTACACATTCATGTCACATTTTATACTAATCTTAGCATATGAACTTTAACAGGGAGGGAAGCTAAAATTCTTCTGTTGCATCTTAAAAATTTAGGTTTTCCTTTGCTTGCCTTCTTGCTACAGAATAAAATATATATATATATATTTTTTTTTTATAATGACAGCGCCGGTGTGTGACTGGAGGGGTTACGTGACCGATCTAGTCATCTGCATCGACTCCAGAGGCAAGAAACTTGTATTTACCTCACTCAAAAAGTACTTCCAAACAATCTACAACTAACACGCTGTATTCCCTCTGAGGTGAGTACTCAAGTTCGTTACGAGAAAACATTAGGCTTTAGATAATTGCGTTTCCAATCACTGTTATTATTTTGCCCGTTCCATTTGGATATTTCGTTTGAAAGTCTTCCAGCCGTTCCCAGCCTTGCGAAAAACTGTTAATCTAAACCTCTTTTAGCCGCGTGCTTTAAAGTACGCATTTCTTTAAAAACCCCTCTATAATTAGGGTCCTGCTTGGTGCAGCTGTGGAGCTGCGGTGGAATTACTATCTTCTGCTTTGTATAAGCCAATAATTAGCTATAATAGAAGCATTATGTGTTTTCGCACATTTTTACTGCGGCTTCACAAAGAGAACGTTCCTTCTAAATATATGAAGAGGCTCCACACATTTTCTTTTCTAACTAACAGCTATTTACTACATTTTAGATGCTCCGTATTCAAATCCTTTCTCATTATTTCTGTTTCGCCAGAGACATTCCTTATCAATAAATCAAAATAATAATAATAATGTCTTGCGGGTTGTTGCGTGAGGGCAGTTTTTAGTATTATATAGTTTCTTGTTTAAATGCATTAACTGTGCCGGGCCGACCCGTCCCTTCTCTCAGGAAGAACTCATTGGGGTCGGCTAATCATAATGTTTAAGCCACAACCCACTGTGTCACAAAAACACCATTATGTTTATGTGGAAACTCTATGCTGAGATAGAAGGCAACCGTCCAATGTTTCGGAGATTTTCATAAATAATTGGTGGCCTCTGCGACAGGTCATTGTTTCTTTAACCATTATATTGCTTTTGCTTTTTAAGTCCTTTTGGAACAATCTGTGACTTTCTTGCAACAAGCACCCTTGAGTGTTCTTTGAATCATAGAAACAAGTGTACGGAGTTGAGTATAGGATGCGTGCAAACATTTATTGTGACGGGTAGTGAAAACATTCCTAATATTCCTGAGTGGAGACCGAGTCCTGCATATACTTCCGTTAACTTTTTTCTTGACTTTTTCAGTTTTTTTTTAATGGTATTGTTCAGTTTTTTAATGAACGTGGCTGACTTATCATTATTTTCTCTCCCATATACAGCACATTGTACATATTACTTAATCAGGTGTCACATACTTGACATTGATTGTTAGTTTAAAACCAGCAGAAAGTTCTGATCCATTGACAGCGATTTCTCATATAACCTCCCACACAAGTTTAAACCTGGAACAATTTGTGTGAAAAAGAAATGGCAGCCGTCAGGAACTCCCAGGGTTGTTATGAAGGTACTTGTTCAGTGGCTGCTACGTATACACAGTTTCTCTTTTCTATTATCACTGCAGACCCCAAGCAACCCTGTCGAAGGGGCACTTCTGGTGGGTTCTCAGGGGCAATCTATTTCGGTCTGATTACTCCCAGAAACACAATCATTGATAGCGATGCCAAATCTGCTGAAAGTTTTATCCTTTTATTCTTTTATTTTGGATTTAAAGGTGCTGTTCCACTTGGAGAATACTTGTTTGGGCTCTCTAACACTGTGAGCTAAAGAAAAAGATTATTTCTTGGGCAGCTTTGGCAATTCAGTAGTACAAAGTATTATAATTTAGTTATAAAAGTGTTTAATTTTGTAAAACGGCTCCTTTGGAAGTTAAATGTTCCAGTGTTTAGAATCCATCACCGTATTTAAAGATGATGATCCACATTGTTGTCTGTTCATCGAAGTTTGCGTCTCCAAAAAATAACATTTCTGAGATTCCAGCGGTATATTCTTTGTCCTCTGTATTCTTTTGTGAACAGATTCCCAAGTCAATAGTTACACTTTGCAGGTGAAAATTATTTTTTTAGATACTATATCATGTTAAAAGCGCATGAAGCTGTGATCACAGGTTTTTGAAAATGATGAATATGAATTAACGACGGCTAAATGACAACTGGTTTATTTTTTCTCTACAACAGTTTGAGTTCATATCAGTCAATGTTGTTGAAAACATAGAAAACATTACTGCAGGCTTTGAGTAAATTGAGTTAATTTTTGTTAATCACATTATATATACTTATTGTACAACATAAAAGCCAGTATTATTATACAACAACATAATTTGTAATATGCATATTCCTAAAAATGAGTTGTTAAGGAGCCTAAAAATAAAGTCTACTGTCTTCTGTTTTTATAATCAGTCTTAAAACGTACAGGGTTATTAAGCGATGTCTCTGAGCTCCACTACAGAAGTCTTAATTGATTTATGCAAGTATATGGTTTAAGGAGACTTTTTTTCTGCATTTTATTTCTGTAGGCTGCATTTGCATTACGATGAATCATTTTTATGCTCCTTTAATGGGCTTCTCTACCTTTTTGTGCACATTTGTTTTGGAAAGCACAGTACACATTGAGTATATTGTCCAGCAAATGTGCTCAGTTCTGTTCTTTCTGGACCACATGGCTGGACCCGACCCTTGGTCAGAATAATGCCTTGTATTCATAAATACTTTTAACAAAAATATATATTTTTTTATTTGAAATGTTTGGGGTTCTAGGTAAATGTGTTAACTGGATTGAAACATATGTAACACATTCTGCAATGGTGTAGTTTACAGGTCTCCGTCTAAAAATAGTCTAATGTTAAGTGTTCACATCTGGGAACTCTCTGTACATAATTTATAGAAAGGAAGAAAGATTGAAATACTCTGAGAAGGGAGAGATCCCTAATGATCTGGAGGATGCTAATGTAACATCTGTATATGTTCATGCTATGCATACCCTTAGGCTGTTTGTCACATAAGCACTGGGTAGAGCGGTTTGTGGAAACATCTTGCGTTAATGTGTGTTTTACACAAAGGAAAACAGTGACGTTCTTTGTAACACTTTTTTAAGAAGTTTCTGTTGTGTGTATGTTGACAAAATGTTTGTATACTTACAGCTATAGCAGTAACATTTGAGATACGACGACAAAATATGTGTAATTGTTTTATGTGACATTGTGTGATTGCTACAGTTTCAGAAAACCTATTTGTATTGACTGAGATAGTAGAAAGGCCAGTGAATAAGTAGATAGAACGCACAAGTCTTCCATTGCGCTGCCGCTGTTACATGTAGATGGAGGGAGAGCAGGCAGCAGGCAATGAGACGGGGCTAATAGTTTCTGCCCCGCTTAGGAACGTCTCCGATGATTTTAGTGTGTATATGACTTAAATCAACGTACAAATCTTTACTGTTTTAGGAATACCGGAGCAGGAACATCACTAGAAGAATCATATAGTATAACGCTGCAGCCACCTCCTATACAATATCACTAAAATCTTTACAATGGCATTGATGGAAGCAGACTCCCACGGGTATGTAGCTTCAGTGTTACTGTATATATAATTATGTTTAAGTATTGTCACAGGAATCATAGCCCCGTACAGACAGGGATAGGAAGAGGTTTCTTGGGTTTTTATTTTTCCATAAAGCAGTTACATTTTCTTATGGCTTCTGCTTAATGTGAAATTAACATATACTGAGATTTTTATCACTGTTATAATTTATATTCTAGCTCAGCTATATCTCAGGTCAGTCACTGACTCAGAGCATGCAAGAGGCTTTAAATCTTGGCTGTTTGCGTCTCCCAAGCACCTGAATTGCCTACCCACTGCTTAAACTATTGGAAGGATCGCTTGCCTTAGTATTTCTGTCTGTTATTGCACAGCTGTTTTCGCTTAAACTCAGACACTTTGCATTTCACCTGCATCCTATCGCTCAGTAATTCATTTAAAGCCTGCCTGGAAGTGTAGAAGCATCTTTGCCAAATCAAAGGCCATGGCTCATGTCCCCGTATCACACTTGATAGGTTATAAATAAAGAACAAAACAAGACCTTCTCTGCCAAGGCCTACTAATGCTGCAAATGTTAGACAAATGTTTGCCTTTAATGATTCATTGACATACAAATTGCCAGCACTGTGTGGCTTGGATAGCTGGGCCAATAAGATATTTTGCCTCTAGTCACTGACCTGCATACGTTTGCAAGCTGGCAAAATACAAGTTTGCAGGAGCTAATTCTCACTGTCCAACTTGCAAATTCTCTAAAATCAACTCGCGTTGCAAAAAATGCAAAGAATTGTCTGTATTTGATTGTAGTTGAAATCTGGGCAACTCAAATTCATTAAACTGTGAAAATGCTCACAAAAGTCTGGTTATGGTGGTAAAAAAAGACCCCATAGACCCAATCCTATTGTCTCAAGAACCAAGACCATGAAACCCACCATCCTCTTTATAGCTTTTGGAAATCCTAATTCTAGGTTTATTTATTTTAAAAAAAGACATTTTATACTAAAGCTTATCTCCGTTTAACACTTTTTGTCTGTGTTTACCAATTCCACTTATGAAGAGTTTTTTTCTACTTTCTTTTCGTGATGGGGTGACCCCCTAAACATCCCATTAGAGGAGTGCCTAGGTGTATAGCGGAGCAGGTTTGCCATGATGTCTGCTAGGGGCATGACTGCCACAGAAACAGCTTGTGCACAGCAGGTCCTGGCTTCTTTAGAGAGGCAAGACTGCCTTAACCATTACGGCAACTGAGAGAATAGCTTTCCTTGGGATATCTATAGCACAGAATACCTGAGGTTAGTTTGAACCATTGCAAATGGCACCTTATTAGTACATTTTAGGGTAAAGCACATGTTGTTTGTTTTCAGGCTAAAAATGCGGAAAATATTCTCAAGCACGTGCAATGCTTAGCCCTGGTGGCAACTGTGGTCACGTCTCCCTGTCTGAAAAGTATGGAATGGCATTAACTATTCGAGGAGCGCAGGTATAGTGTATTCTTCCAGCCCAGTGTACTCTTACTCACGAGGTGCCTGATAATGGTGAATTGTGTACAGGAATTATATATAGGATTGTGACATTCTTCTGTTTCAGTCACTTTACACAGTTTGTAAAAATCTTCCGATCGTCCTTGAAAATGCCTCCCTATGCGTTGTATTTATAGATGTGGGTATATAGAAGGATGTGTGTCGTGTGGCATCACTGACGTTTGTAATGTTATTTCCTGTGCAAAAAAATGAAAAGCCAATGCCATATTAATCTCTCCCCATTCACTGCTCTGGATTAATGTTGTATGCTTCTCCCTTGAGTACACTATGTGCACTTTGAATTATGTTTCATTCGCACTTGATTTGTACCAATTTTTCTCCTTTGAAATCCTTTTTCATTATATTTCTTTTTTTCCTTTCTAAATGTAATTAGATCACATTCCACGCTGGCCAGATTCAAGTCCAGTTTTATGAGTCTTATTGGGAAATTAAAAAGCTGTATCAAAGCCACCGTTTTACATTCGTAATATGGGCAGAGTAAAATATGTAGATCTTTATTCTCCACTAATTAATATCATTTATAATTTTGCAATCTGCTGCCTGTTCCAGCAGTTCTTTGAAGTACCATAGATTGTAAAGGTTTAATCACGTGTTTTGCATTCTGTTATGTGCTTCAACCGTTTAATGTATATTCTTAATGTTGCTGTATTTAATTTTGTTACAGGGAATATTAGAGTGAACTCTATATATGCAGAGGTTCTGGCTACCATATAGCGCTGAATTTAAACTGATACATGTCCTGCCCCAGGTGCAATTCCAGTAACTGGATTTAGTCATTCTGGACCAGCATGGCAAGACAGGTACTGTTTTCTATAGGTTTATGGAATAAAAGATGGGGCTGAGCAGAATTCTGATCTTTAGTGTAGAATGTGAGAAAGACGTTTCTAGAAAGTATGCGAGAGTGAGATTTAGTGGATAAATGTCTGTGATTATGAATATTGCCATTCCCAAAACAGAACCTGGATAAATACCACAAACGTCACACTGATCTTCCATATTCCAACCCGTTACTACAATCCCTACCTAACGTTAATGCCCAGCACCTCTTCTTAGTTACGGAAACCTCTTGACCAAGTTAATGTCTCTCACCTCAGTTACGATGTACATTTTAGAGACCTCGATTATATACATCAGGGAAACAAAAATAAGCTTTGGGCATCAAAAGCATGGAGGTGATTGAGTAAAAGCACATAAGAAAATCTATTGCTTCTGTCGGCACGTAGGATATAAAGGTTCACATAGAACCAGCAGCTGTCAATCTGAAATGTATCCGAACCTCACTTAAGCATTCTTTTGAAAACGTGTATATATATATAGATATAGATACAGATATACATTTACAATGTATGTGAATTGTATTTGCAAAACCAAAGCCTTTTCATGGACTACAGAGCTGTCTAATGTACAGCAAGGAAGAATAAAGGCAGATAAAGCTATTCCATCCAACATAGATTTTCATTTCTCCTGTGCTACACAATAACACAATATTGAAATATTTATTCTCCAGATAAAAAGGAATCAGTGTGAACATTGTGCTTGTTATAGCAATAAAAATAATAAGTAATGCTGCTCTCTTCTCCCAATGGGGTTCATAGATACAAAATAGAAAAAAAAAACATTTAAGTGAAATGGAAATCCAAATGCATGATAAAAATGATTGTCAGAGGAAAAGAGATGGAAGACGGTAAATACTCATCATGGTGTTAGTACATCGGTGTATGCAGAACAACGAGATTACAGGATCGGGAGCCCCTACTATAATGATTGAGCCTTTCATAAAATGGGTTACAAGTCTCTCTCCGTAAGATTTTCTGGAACAGTGAAATTGAGACGGGGTGAAACATTAGATAAATGTTAACAGAATTCCCATCTTTTCAAGCTGCACCCCAACTGAATTGCAGTTTTATTGGTTCTTCTAGAGAAATGTGATGATGTCATGACACTAAAAATTCATTCCTGTGACGTGTGTAATGCACAGCTCATGATTTTTTTTATATTTGATATCATCACTGATCAATAGCCCTGTGGTATCTACTCTTCCGTGGTGGACTTGATAGGACACGGTCTTTATCATTTGTCATATTAACCAATTTATGATACATCTGTGGGGTTGATATTGTGAAGGGTACTTGTTATCCATTTGTACGCTAAATGCTGCCGTCTATCACCAAGGTTGGTGCCTTCGCTACGCTTGGTGCCGATTTGATGTAATAAACTATAAAATTGCTAGTGTGGCATGACTATCAATAGGAAAGAAGAATCCGTGGATAACAGCTGTATTTTTGTGTTTGAATATAGCTTGTTTTACCCCCAATAAATGTAAGAAATGTGTTTATCATTTAATATAGAGCCTTTCCCGCTGAGCTGTTGAGCCGCTTTGGTATCCTGCCCCAAATTATATCCCGGCTATAGCGAGCCCACACTTTAGGCTAAAATCCTTGCCAGCCACTTATTAGTTTTTACTGCTGACTACAACTATAACGTCAAAATGTGCGTCATTACAGCTATTGTCTTTCTTTCTGCTTATCATTCAGCGTTGAGCTTTTGAGGTACTTAGAATGTAATCAATTCTTAAATTGCTCAGCAGTCTGACTATTAATGTAGGAAATATTGAACTTTGGTGCTCTTTTTTACTTTTAGGACCTTTAAAACAGAAAAAACAAGTTGAATGTGTTTTATTTTGCAAGTTACCGTATGTATTGCGAGTAAAAAAAAATCTCGCATCTGTTTATCAAGATTTCCTCCAAGGAATTATCAAGATTTCTTTGGATAGGAATTTTTTTTTCCTCTCTCACCACAATCACTTCATTTCCATGAAAATCCACACAGATCCCTATGAAAATGAATTATTCACAGTTTTCAAATGTTGCATATGAAGCTGCCTGTTAATTTAATGAAAGCGGCTCAGCATATATGAACCCCGCTCGTTTTTGCTTTTGAATCAGTCAGCAGACCAGCCCTTCCTTAGGAAAGTTTGTAGTAGATATGTCTGTCATGTGGATAATATTCAGTGCAGCCCCCAGTGAAATATTACAGATAAGTTGCCCTTTTAGGCATAGACCCATTCCCAAAATGTCACCACCTTTCCTTCTACATATGAAGATAAGACAGCTTTTCCTGTGTTTAAAAAGAAGTTTTATTTGTACCGAATATAGTTGAGTTTAGTTCAATAGAGCTTTTTTCTGCTGTGCTAAATACCGAACTTTCGTGTAAGGAAAATACACATTTTGTTTCCGACAAAGACACGTTTTTGAGAGCAGTTTCCTACAATACTGATACCTTTGAGATTGTATAGGTTTGAAAGGAAATATGATTTCTGCTTCCTACTCACAGACTACCTGCAGCTTGTTCAGTGCCTCGGAATCCTATTTAACTCCATGTTTTAATTACCAAGCCGTTTTGGATGGTAGACACACGTTCTTTGTTAACATAGTTGTGTTACACAGTGATGCAAATTTACCAAAGTAGGAAAGGTAGGAAACAGAAGAGACTTGGAACTTTCCAGATAGTTTGTAGGATGGATAGAGAGGGTCCTATGCAGTGGGAGCAGTAAAGCCATGGAATTCGCTTTCCGCGCTATAATGGAATTCAATAAATCTATATCTTATTGAAAAATAATTGTTTTCCAATATGATTGAAAAGTAAAGAAATGGTAATGGCCACTTCTGCATGTCAGGCGGCTGAATTCCATCCTTTTTTTGCATCATAACTATCTATTATTTGGAATATCTGTAATTTATTTAGCCTAATTTAACAAAAACCCGGATTACCACATTAATCTGTTGCATTATAGCTCAGCCCTAAGGTATGAAATTGAAGCAGCGGTATCCCAGATAATTAAGTTCTATGCCATGTATTATAGCACAGGATATATATCAAAAGAGTGGTTTTGCATATTTTTGCACCTAAACCTCATCTTTGTGTTCAGTTGGAAAAAGAAGTGTCTGAAGCGAAAAATTATATATTATATATATATATATATATATATATATATATATATATATAATTTAATTTTCCTCACTTATTGATCAGTCAGGGTAAAGTGATTACGTTTTCTTGGCGCGTCTGCGGGGATATTGTCCTTTGTTTAGGATGATAAAATCATCTATGGATTATAATATAAAAGCATAGCACTTTTTATACACAGTAAGATACAGCTCTCAGATGACAGAATACTGGACTTTACGTCATAGGATTAATTACTGCATTAGTCTTTCCTCCTTGGACCACCTTGGACCCCTAGCATGGGATATCTCATGGACAGTCTACGCGTTGTTTCGTTACTGGAGTTCTCAAATGAGCATTCATATTACTGGCTGCCGCCACTCCCATTGGCTAGAATGGGGTTCTTTTGCGTGTGGGCAACTGAAGGCTGGCTTGCAGAGATCAAGTCGGTCTCCCAGTCGCCCGATCAGTCCTTGTGGCTTTTAATTTATTGCCCCATTTCATTGTGTTTATTGGAACAATGTTGCATGTGGTGCCCAGACTGTGTGTTTAATTTTATTACTATTTATTTTAGGTTGCTACATTCGATATTCTCGCTGAATGATTACTTGTTGTTACACAATTACACCGGCGTAAACACCTGCTGTGTGTGATGTGGCATCTATTTCTGTTGCCTCCTGTTGGGTAACTATATACCTTTTTTTTATAGAAAAAAAATCATAAATGTTACCCTGTGTCCAGGAACGTTCGGTATATCCTGATCTGGACCGCTAGGACTGTTTGGGTACGTTGAAATGAATGTGCTTTAGATTTATCAGTTATTAAGAAGTGCCTTCTGTGCTGAAGCCAGAAGCATTGCTGGGTGTGAAAAGCTCTGATTAAGTGTATTTTCCTTAAATAGAATATACATGCATTAATCACTCAAATTTCTGCTGATATTGCTTTTGAATACTTAAGATAATTGTAGAGAATCAGGATCCAATGTGTCTCTTTGAGGTGAAATTATATTTCCGATTACAATGAATTGTAACTTTTTCAAATAAATTTTGCTTTGAGTTATGATGCTTTGCTTAAAAGCGACATTTTTAGACTGGAGGAGAAAAAAAAGGTTATTCATTTGCTATCTCATTAAACTTTCGTCTTTTCTTTTTGTCTTTGTTATTGGCAGTATTTTTGAGAACAGTAAATTTTAGTTGGTGCATTAGGAAAGTGCCGGGAGAATTATTCATTTACCATCTGAATTTGCAGATCGTCTCCCTTGCCCCTTTCGCCATGCGAGGAGGACTAGTTTAACGCCACGGCTGCAAGGAAGGTCAGGTTTGTAAAAGATGGGGTGTAGTCTTGTAGCTAAGATGGTTTAGATCGAACCGGGCGGTAAGGAAGGGGTTTCAGTTATATGTAAATTGTCAATAACAGCTGGTCATGGTTGATGGATCTTTTATCTCCTTTATACAGTCTCGGGGTACTAAAGAACTGGCTAAACGGAGTGCAATGGACCTCCACTTTAACGCAGGTGGATCTCACCTCTGGAATACATCGGCATGCCACCTCGTCCTTAGTGGGCTTAGGTTTTAATGAATTCTTTTTATCATCGAACACTTGCGTGACACTAGTTTGTAAGCAGCCTAAAGATGTTAGTAATACGCATCTGGGGGAAAGAATTGCACAATATTGGCGCCGATACAGTCTTTGACTATAAATCTTCTCTTCCATTAGCAGCATTCACATTGTAAACTTTATATAAGATACTGAGCTGTGGAAAAAAAATTATTACAATATAAGATGATTATCTTTTACTTTTGTTAAGGGATTGATATTTGACTAAATGACACATTCAGGCTGCCCGTTGTACCTCATGCGCGTTTCTAAGCTATCTGCTCTCGGTTTTCCACAGACGTATTTAATATTAAGAGACTTGTAATCCAATGTGACTTTCAGCAAGACAGCCTTCCACTGCGTCTAGATACGAATGCAATCCCTCTACTTATTTTCCAACTCTTAACATTGCTTAGTCACCTGCAGGGCTGTAATTTCTTTGAGAAGAAGCCAACCATTACCCACTCAGTCATGTAATTATGAAAAAATATATATCAAAGTCCTAAAAATATGCAGGATTTCAGTCGTATAGATGTTTTTCTTAAAGTTTCATTTTATTGACTTGCTCCGTCCGCAGAGTTTTTTTGCCAGCCGGAAAACACTACATCTGCAATATCAAACACTTCCCGCTGTAAAGAGTCCCCCTGAAACATGTCAGAGTCACTTTGAGTGGTTCGAAATCACTCCTTTGCTCTATAAAGTGTTTAGCAAGCGCAGATGGTTTGAAGCACATCAGAGTCTCAACACGATATTTGATAACTTGGAGCATCCCCAGACAAAGCGAAACTCCAGTAGGGGACAAATCTTAACCAGGCACCCGTGCCAAACTCCATTAAGGCATCTCCTTAATGTCCGCCCCGCACACTATATCACTTCGTAAATAAATCTTTGTCTCTTATTATTATTCTGCTCATTGGCGCAGTGATTTTACTGCCCGACACATTTGCTAAGCCAGAGTACGTTTTATGTAGCCTAGCGTTGCTATCGATGCGTTTCCACGGTATTTAGATATCTGCAGCCCTGGCTGACAGATGGGAGATATCACAAGTTGATTAGCTTAGGTTTATCACACAGAGCTGAGTATATTTCAAGCAAAAAAAAAAATGATGGTGACCCCAAAATCCATATATAGTGACTGACGCGCTGGAGTGAATGCAGACGTGCCGTTAAATCTTCTATATATTTACAGGCTCTGATTTTGGGACACAATGTATTCAGTGAACGGGTCCATTGCGCCTTTGTGCAACAGTTATCTGCTACTTTCTATAAAGTTAGCATAAACAGCGGCAAAGAGGTAACCTGGCGCCCTCTCTAGGCATGCCGCACTGCCATGAAGGAGATTATAGGCGTTTTATTGTCCACAGTACTTTAGTGGGCATCATCACTTGGGTAATGAAAATACAGAAAAGTGAAATTAGAAAATGAGCCATAGAGGCAGTGAAAATGTGTAAATGAAGACGCGTTTTATTAATATTGATACAAAACATATTCCATTATTTATCCCAGGCATGAATAAACAGATGATTGAATAGGAATACTATGAAAACTGGAGGCTTATCTCTGCTCACAATGTCTACCCTGTCACCTATCAGAAATCATTTGTATCTTATCTGCCTGTCCCTTGTCTGGTATTGGAGAACCTCTTGTGAATGCTGTATGGTGATTGACAGAAATGTAATTCAAAATTACCGTACACCCTTCGGGTCAGCAAACATTTCAGTGCAGACTTACCTCAAGAGGGACATCCTCATTAAATTGGTTTATTCTGCTCACCAATATCTTAGCTTTCTCTTGATAAGATATTAAATGGCTTTCTTTTCCTCTTTTTTTATTATTTTTTAAAGTGTTTATATTTTTTGCAGAATATTCCAATCCTTGTAGGTTTGCATATAAATTTCAACTTTGATTTTTGTCTGTTTCTTGTTGATTATGATTTATTTTTTCTCTGTTACAAATTGATATTAAAAAGTCATGGGGCTTTAATAGTCCTATTTTTGGACAGACCTACTATTGCTCTTCTATCAGTCTATGATCTAGAAGAACTTGATGTCAGAAGCCTGGTACTGGTAACTTGGCATCTTCAGGATCCAAATCTTGTTACATACGTCCTGGTTTAGTAGAGCAATGTAGCTCGTACATCATCCCTAAAAGCGTAATGTATGGAGATGGTACGATTGACACGTTAACCAGCCAGTTGTCACTCATTATTTTGTAGAAAACCCCTTTCATTATATGTTAGCAGCGGTCATGGTTGGGGAGACCTATTGGTAACGAACAAGAATTCTGGTACAAAGCGTTAGAAGTGGGACAATTAGCAAGAATGTTCAATTGGTTGCTACGGTGATTGCTCTATTAGTTCCACAGTAATTCCTCTCACATATAAGCCCTAGTCTACGGCAATCAAATCTAAAGCTTTTTTTCCCACTGTAAGCCCCCCTCCATGACTACGCGCATAGATTGTTTCCCATATTTAACACGGACCCTATATTTCCCTAAGTACCTTCGTTGTTTTGATCCGTAGCCAAAAACTAATATTCCACATCACGCATGTGCCTTTGTTTGGCTTAAACACTAAAACAAAATTAGCCATCATTTTCTATTATTGATTCATCCATCTTTTTGGGGGGATTTAATTTGTATTTGTTTCTGCTAATTTGCAGGATTACGTAAACCTTTTGCTTACAATAACCCTCTGTTGACAATGCTGTGCTTGCGCATATTTAACTCCTGCGGGCATCACTTTAATGGCGGCTCTCCCAAGAGAAGCACATACGTGTCATCATCTTAATTATACACATGAATAAACGAGTTTAAGCTTTCTATCTAGGGCTCTCCTAAAAGCACCGTCATGCCGGCTAATTAAAAATAATCTTCTTTAAAAAGGACATTTTGCACATTGTTAGCTGGAATTATGTTTTCTGTTGCATGGCAAGCGGCAGTAGATTAGACTTTCCTTAACCACTGTAAACCTGTATCTCTTACATGATGTTTATTTTTATATTGCCATAATGTTCACTTCATCCTCTTATCCTTAAATGTAGTCTGTGGTCCAAACACACGTAATCAGGCTGTAATTTAAGACCCTTTTTACAAAAGGGCACATTTCCTACTGTGTCCCTCCTGGAACCGAAGGCTCAGCTGGGAGCATTAACCTGCGTACTGCCCTTAAAATTATGGAAGACGTATTTTGTGTGCCCTAAACCCTCGAGTGAATGGGTTAACAGCTGGGGAGTACAGGAACTAGTTTTTCATCAAATCCATCCAGCAGTCCATGCGATTGCAACCCGAAACATGCCTTATTTAATTGGTTTATAAGGCTGCCTCCGAAAAGAGTTCAATGTATTCAGTGAACAGCACTAAAATATTACAATGCATTTTGATGTTCGATGCTCGAGGTAAACATTTGATGAGATTTGGCTCGAGTCCCCTGTGATTTATCAATGTGCTACGTTTTTAGTTTCTCCAAATGATATTCAGACCCGGTAACTCTTATGCCTCCTCGAATCCACCTGTTTCATTTAAAAATCTAAAAAACTGTAGAATTACACAGCGCTAACGTGCATACACCACTAAAATATAAAGAATATTGAGTAACCCAAAGGGTTAGAGAAAAATAAGCGGGAATGTCATCAACAGGGTCATTTATCTGCTAGTCTCTGGGCTGCAGGGATTACCCCATGAAAGGAATAAAATACCCCCAAAAAAGACATTTAGTGCCGTGTTTTAATTTCCGAAGACCATTTTTCAAAAAAAGAAACGGGAAATCATACATTTCAGTTGCTGAAACGAAAAAATAAATAGTGACTTTAGTTAAAGTGTACACTTAATAATGCACTTAGGGCTACCTGAAGTACCGATTGCTTTGATGGATATATGTGTGGAAACAACGCCACGTATTGCGTTTTTAGTGAAGCAGTACACAGCTTGAAAAGAGCATAAACTGCTGATATTGACCTTTTCAGTTAAAAGCCAAGGAAATTACCCCTGTGCAGGATGTCGCGTGTCCTCGCAGTGCATTTCAACAATTCTTTTACCATCGTTAAAATTTATATTGTCACATTTTCTTTTCCACGCAACTTCCAAATTGTAAGACGTTTCTTTTTCTCGCTGGCTTGATGCCACTTGTAACGTGAAACATAAAATGATCAAGCAGAAAGGAATAGAAGTGGTATGTGGATCTACTTAACTTTCCAAATGTGTTTGTCGCTCTGCTATAAAACGGGAAATTTAAATGTTGAATATTTATCCTTGAAGCAAAACTTAAATGAGCATAATATGTGTGGATGCTAATTACTTTATGTGCAAAGCTTCAATTATGGTAAGGTGACAAACTTCCTGCTGGTATAAGCCCAGCGGAATCTTAATAATTATAAAAATGTCAACCCAAGCATATTTGCAAGTTCCTGACGATTATATTTTTTAGTAAATGAGGTCTTCTTCTGCATTGTCTGTGAAAAAGGACAAAAGCAGGCGTATGCATGCACGTAGTTCTCACGGATATAAAAAGTTATAAATTCAATTTTGGGTTTCTACAAAAACCAAAGTCCTTTTCCTCCTGTATATATAAACAGGTAGAGAGAATTGGTCTTGGCGTTTGATTGACGGCTGCCTGATTGCAAAGTGACAGGAGGTTAGACCGCTGTCTGTGTGTTTAATTACTCGCTGGAACGGCCGCCCCATAGCAGTGATCCTGAAAGAGTGTATAATCAATCTATCAATAAATAACTGTGCCATTGCTGTCATGTTAACAGTATGTTTAGGATCTGTTTCAGGACACAATCACCGGTGGTATACAGATGTAATGTTTTCGTTACATTATACTTGGTGCCCGCAACCTGCGTGTGGAACGTACGTCAGAGAAGACCTGTTACAAAAACATAATTAGATGGCTCTTGGCCGTTGAGTTTTTGTTAATCAGCTCGTTGAGACGTTTTTATAGCGGAATCTGTAAAATCTTGATCGTCTTCTGTGCGTTCAGTTCTGTTACATTGAAGATAAAGCTTGTTCTTGCACCCCTGCTAAAAGCTAGACTGTTAGAAGAAAGAGGTGTTGTGGCTGTGGTTTGTGATCACATCAACATTAATACCCCAGGTACAATCGCAAGCTTACTGAGTGAGCACCTTTCTAAATACTTTATATGGTGCCAAGCATGAGCCCCTTCCATATGCCCAACATGTCATCGCATTCTTCCCGAGCCCAGTGTGGTCAAATTTTCACACTAATTCTCCTTGTTCTGATGAATAGACTCCAATTCTCGTTCCAAGGTTTTCCACATCTCTCTGAACTCTAAGGACTAATGTGTGAAACATTCATCTCACCACCTCCTGTGCAGTCAATAGATAACATCATACCTTTTACGATTTCTTTGAGGCCCTAATCGTTTTGCTAATGCGAATGACACTATTTTAAGTACCCTTTTTTTCAGCAGGTTTATGTGCCTTCTGTGATCTTTCCTTTATTTCTTGATCATCCATTCAGAGGTTCTTTATACATTACCAAGCTTGGTACAGTACATTTGCTTCCAAACCATTCACCGGCAACACCTAATTTATGTCAGTCTTGACTAAGAGATGGCAAATTGCTTTTTATACATCACCTGCAAATTCTTCACAGCGAGTCCCTTCTTTAACTGTTCCCATTCTCTCGCCTCTGCTCAACGGCAGCATGAATATAACATTCTGCAAATTTTTTTACAAATCCCACCTGCCTGAAGCACACTTTCCATCTGTAACATATTAGTCTATTGTTCGAAATATCCAGCTACTGAAATGTTTTACTTTTTCTTCTATTGTACATGGAAAAACTACTCATACTGGCTGTTTGCTACCTTTTACCTACTGAGACGGAATCTATGATGCAGGGCAAAACTTCCCAATGGAAGTGCAGGCTTTGTAACTGAACTTACCGAATAGTTGGAGACCGGATCTTTACCCATACGTACAAATGATTTGCCTGCGTGTTAGTAGATTACATGACGTATGACTGTATGCCAAGGCTGGTCCGTTTGCGATGAGTGCTCATCAATTACAACATGCTTTTGTATGAACTGGTAAGATTTTTAGCTCTTGTTTTGGGCCAAGATATTGTGAAATTCCTATTAAACGTCAGCAAAATGACTTAATTAATGCTACAAATATCAACACCAAGTAACCAATGGTGAGTGCATGGTGCACATCCTGGGCTACCGGGGGAAACATGGCGCACCATTCCCTACAGATAACAAACCTGCGGTCGCGATGGAAATTGTTTCTTGACTGCAGTGGTCCTCTTGTCAGACTCTTCTAATACTTTTATTTTGCCAGTTTTGGTAATTCACAAGAAAACTATGATAGTGTACGCAAAAAAGGAAATCCCTATTGCAGTGAGTCCGGTTTAAACCTCCACTTGTTGCAGAGTGTACTTTTTATGCTTTTTCTGTCAATACGTTGGTGGATGCTGGGGAACTACACTTCTGAATTGTTCATTTCCAAGATTTTACCAAAATGTTCTAGTTTAGGGTTTGTTAATGGGTTTTTTTCCATCTCTCTCTCCTGAAAAATTAAATAGGGTAGAGTCTTTTAAGGCTCGGAATGGAAGAAGAAAAAACTTTGTTAATCACTAGGATGTTTTTAAGGACAGACAGTACCGCGTCTCTTCTGCCGAACGCCCAAACTTTCCTCGGCTCAAGACAGTTTGAAGTAATGAAGCAGAAACCCATAAAGAGCAATGAAAAATGATCACAGACTCATAAAACTTTACAGCACAAATATTTCCCTCTCTCCCTTTTTCCAAAATTGATCTAAAAGTTTACAGTATTATAAAACAAATTTCAAACTGAACTTTAATCCTGAACTGGTTGGACGGACACGCCATGCATTGAAATTCCTCAGTACTCGGGGAAATGCCACGGTTATTTTACTGAAATAGTCTATAAACTAACATCCTATTTTTATGTAACTATAAGTTATATATCTTTTATATAACTTATATACCATGGGGTTCTGTTTGTCACACAATAATGTAGTTTAAGAACAAAGTTATTCTCATATTACCATCAGGTTTGGTCCAGTCTAATTAATCTTTATTGCTGATATCCAGGTAATCTTAGTACCATGTAAACCATTGCTTCTCCTTCTCCAAGTGAATGCCCTGTCTTTGTAATATTAGGAACATAGTATATCTTTTTCTTTATAAACACTAAACAGCTTCCAGGAATGTCATCTTTCCATAGATAAAGTAAGTCATGCTTTCAAAAAAGTTTTAACAAGAACATGAAGTAAAAAAAGAAAAGTGTGACAATTTCCTGGTGATACAAGGTTTCAGGTTTGAATGTAATTTCAAACGCTACATCTGGTTTGACATTTCATTAATGATTCTGCATGTAGAGATCACTTAAAGGGTGTTAGAATGTGAGAAAGTGTTATGTTGTATCAGTCATATGGGACATGACAGTCTTACAGATTCCTTGAACGGGTCTGTGTCCTTTTATAAATATAACTACGCGTTTCTCTGCCGTGTACAATGTAACCCATGTAACATTAATGTCCTCAGTCGTACGCTAAGCAATGCAGACATCTACCTCTTCATTAAGTCCACTTGCAAATTGATAAGGAAATAGATTGTGTTCATATTAAAAGTGCCTGAAACAGCCTTATTTGAATGTGTGACTTGTTTCTTACTGGCTTCCAGTGCTGCGTACGACCCTTATAGTAATCCCAGGTAGTCTTTAACATGTGAGGTAGATCTAGAAAGACATAACAGCCTCCTGCATGCTGGTCAGTTGTAGAGCATTATTTCTTAACAGTCATTATGTACATGTGTACATGTGTCGAAGATGTATAAGAAGATTGCTTAGAATGTTGTATTTACCTTCTTTTCTTGTTTTAGGTTACAGGTCGCATGGGTTTCTCTCTGGAGAAGGACTCGTTACCGTGTAACTCTGGCCTGATCCTGCAACTGGACAGAGCAAGCGTCGTAGGGCCACAGCTGAGCTGTGAAAAACCTGGAGCCCTTGCGACACTTGAGTGCCACTGATTTTACTGCCGTTCACCAATCGTTTCGTCAGAATTTCAACGGCTGCGCTACAGGACTCGCTAAAGTCCGTCACGAAAGAAAACATAATGCTGTATTCCAGAGCTTACAAGGCACGGAGGGCCTGCGCCTTTAAATCCACTCAAGGTAAAACAAACCTGCTTCTGTTCTCTGTATCCGTGTATGACGAGCCCATATTGCGTGTTTATTCAGATTATCAGATAATGTCCTGTAGCCATCTTTATGTAAATGACCTTTAATGCTCTCACTTTTCTTGCCCATTCAATCATTTATAAAACCAAGCCGTTACTGTCTAATTATGTCATTAACATTTTATGACATGGGATTCTCTAAACTTTGCATGCATCTGGAGTATGTGCCTATTAATTTAAGTATTATCGCTTGGAGAAAGGAGCACCACTGAATGCCAAAACAAGAATGCAAAGTGAAAAGAGCTTGCAGGCTGGATATTGTGGCTAATTACCCGCCAGTGGGCACATTTGGGTGTATATTGTGTATATACTGATATAACCTTTGCCTGTGTGGTTGGCAATGATTCACAGACACTGCCAACTGGATAACATACAGTTTTTTCTTGGTTGAAAATGAAATATTTAGTTATTGACCTTGTTTATTAAATGATGATAGTCCTAAAGCTATGACTAATAAAACATATCCTGACAGTCAGGGAAGCAGGATGGTCGTAGTTAATATGAAGGTTCTCTGTAAAAGTTTATTTTGTTTCCGGGAAGAATTTTAATGTGTGCGCAAAACTTCGAAGAAACAAAGCAGCCGGGCTTTTGCATATGCAGCACATGTGGATAATTTATGGTTTCATATATCACACCTAGAAGCATCTCATCTTCATGCCACGGTTGTATTATATTTTTATGCTTCGTTCTTCATTCTGGTAAAAAATCAAGTTAAAAGGCTGAGCTTATGCCTCAAAGGCTACAGGGAGTCTCTGGGGTCTCGTATAAAGAAAAGTTTCCTTACTGCTTAGTGACAGGCCTAGGTTATCGGCGCCATCTGACAGGAACGCTCTACAGGCAGGGAAACCAGCCGCGTCTAGTTTTTTTTCCCTCCCCTGTGCACTCTCCACGCACATTTGCAGACCTTTTAGAGTCAGAGTCGGTTAAGTTCCAGTTCCACTGCATAACAACCTGGAATGTCAATTTTGGTTTCTACTTTGACATTTCTTCCAAATGCGTCTAAAAAGCCGGAGCGTTAGAGGAGCCGGCAATCATTTCATTTTAGCCGCCATTCCAAGCCAAGTATAATTCTTTTTTGTACCTGCGCCATTTGTGTAAACGTACCTCTCGCTTTTACTCTTCTAGTCCACGACTAGTCATAGAATCTACCAAACAAGTTACTTTGGTTTTACCTTTTCACTTGATTATCGAAGAAACCATAGACCATTCGCAGAACAGAAATCGGCAGAGCATTTACCAGACTTCAGAATATAACGAGTACGTGTCATTTCTGCAATACATGTAGAGTTACTAATTAATTTCCAATATGTAATTAACTAGCAGTATGGTATCTTGGATCTGAACCAGCACTTAACGCGTTTAGCTTTTGTGAAAATAACTCTATATTTAACATTTTTAAGTAACTGGCGCCCATGCGAGATGTTTTGCCCGTTGAAGCGTAGCTTGGCAGCCGACGCTGGCTGCTTTCACATACTTTGTATTGCTTTCTATGAGCGTAACCCACCCTCGGGCATCAGAGCATGACCTCTTGTTCTAACGTTGATGGGACTTTTATGCAAAACAACCCTTTTTTAATGCTTCTGCAATTTTCTGAATCTTAAGTCTGTTCAATTCCTGCCAAGACGCATCAGAATTATGAAGGAATCTAAACAGCCAGAGACTGCCCTTAAAGGGAGCAAATGTCACCACCAGTCGGACGACCCTTTTACTACAACTCTTTGCATTAGGCACATTGGAGAGCCCTTGCCTAGAGACATAACCCCAGACACCCTACAGACCATCCGTGGCTGGCACCGCATGCAAGCCGTTACCCCTCAATCAGGTTTTTTGGGGAATGTTTACTTGCTGGCAATTGAAAGCAGGCATTGACACCCCCACTAGTTTGTAAGCTTGAAAACATAAACACGATTGTAAGTAAGGAGAAAACACAGCTTCTTGTCAATTTATTACCGGTCTTGGCAAATATATTAGTGGATTGTATAGAAGATGTAGAATCCTGAGTTATACTAGCCTAGAGTTACATTACATTTAGATGGAAATTAGGTTGCTCTCTTAAAAATGCACACGTTCCTTTCAGGCAACATGAAGATAAACGGCCCTGTAAGCTATTTTCATGATATATGTGCAGCTATAATTACACATTTTTTAATTAAAGTAAAATACCCTAACTTGGCTGTAATTTAAAAAGACACAAAAGTAATTGTTCCGCACCGACCCTGGAAACAAATACGCTTTTCCACTCAGGTCAGAGCTAATATTGAGACGTGATCTGTTTATTATTTTCCTTGAGAATAAAATGAACCGGAGCTGGCCAGAGCCCATCTCACCCAGGCAGTGTAACGTGCAAGGAACCTGTGGAGATAATTCATTAAGTGGTAATCTACGTCGCCTGTCCTATTTGGTTGCTGGTCACGTACATCTTAGGTTCTTAGAATGGTGACCACAACGCAGCACATTAATTGTCACAGTATAAAAACTATACAACGGTGTCATTTAAGGATATGCCGCCTCTTAAGTTACAGAGATGATGGAACCCAATCCTACGCCTAACTCCCCTTCCCTGATTCGCCGCTTTTGTTTTGTAGAATATTTGTAATTTGTTTAAAAATTGCGCAAAAAAAGGAAACCAAAGACCTTCAACATGTTTATTATATTGTAAATATTATCCTGCTTTGCGTTTCACAAGCAAAATAATAGGGGGCAGCTATGGGAGCTCGTGTAGAGTGTTTGTCGGGAAGCTTGCCCTTGGATTTCACAGTGAATGTTTCTTGGCATTAATGGAAATATGTTTCTAGTGTCAGTATAAGAACTCGGAGAGTCCGTTTAATAGATCATCAGCCACCCTGAGAACATGTTGTTGTAATGTTTTTTGTTTTCGAAACAAGGCCGGTACTGTACCTTCGCCCATGTTCCTGTCAGTATAGCGGCAGGTAATTGGTCTCTTTGTGCAGTAGTTATGAAAGGGCAGGCCGTCCAGTATTGTATTTCCAAAGTAAGTGCTAGGAACGTATAACCCGTGACAGCACTATGGGCGTTAAAAATGTAGCATGTGAGCAAGTTACGCCAGCTTTATGTGCCTGATTTTACAGCACCTGTAGAATCTGCCGGCAGATCGGCCCCATTCGGCCCCCGTCTGGTCGGCCATTTCTCCTGCTGTAAAGACTTGAACCTTGATCAGTCATTTTTCTTCCATTATTTATAATTCATAAGAGTGTGACTCGTGGAAATACATAAATGTAGAAAAAGTACGTAGAATGGGAATTTAATTGGATAATTCATGTCACCTTCCAATGTGCTATGAATCCTGTTATTATTTATTGACTCCTGTTAATTTGTATGATCGCAAAATCGCACCAACCTTGTTAATGATTAATCCCACAGTAACGATTTTGCACAAACCCGTTTTTAGTGCATGTGAGAATGTGTCTTTATTACCATATCGCGTATGGAGGGGGCCATCACAGAAATGGGTTGGGCTGGAAGAGCCATGGCTGGGGTGCACATCTATAGTCCTATTCGAATATCCCAACCTGAGCACAGACCTTTCAATGTAAAAATATTTAAACTACCTTTTCTGGCAGAATTCCTGATTTGTCTGCAGCTGTTGAGGACTGAATTTGTAGAGCCCTCTGCTAAGAAGATAGACGACTGTAGTGTTTGAGAAGTGAAGAGAAAGCAAGGCCACGAGAGACGCGTGCTACGCTCCGCTGGCTACGGCAGGTATGGGGACAAAAGCCCTTGGTGAAGATACTGGACCAGGGATTAGAAATCATCGCTAAGCTGACTACCAGCTCTCGATTAGACTCCTAGTACTGGCCTAGTGTTAAAATAAGCAAATCTAACTACAAAACCACACTGCGCTGCTGGTCGGATAAGTGTGCGCTTGCGGCAAATGCATGCACCCTCAACTAAAAGAAGAGTGTGCGCTTACAGCATACGCATGCGCCCTTAACTAAAAGAAGAGTGTGCGCTTACAGCAAATGCATGCACCCTCAACTAAAAGAAGAGTGTGCGCTTACAGCATACGCATTCTCCCTTAACTAAAAGAAGAGTGTGCGCTTACAGCATATACGCATGCGCCCTTAACTAAAAGAAGAGTGTGCGCTTACAGCAAATGCATGCACCCTCAACTAAAAGAAGAGTGTGCGCTTACAGCATACGCATGCGCATGGCGCCCCTCAACGTAAAAAGAAGAGTGTGCCGCTTACAGCATACGCATGCGCCCTTAACTAAAAGAAGAGTGTGCGCTTACAGCAAATGCATGCACCCTCAACTAAAAGAAGAGTGTGCGCTTACAGCATACGCATGCTCCCCCAGCCAAATATTGTGCCATATGGTAATAGACATTCGCACATGAACTACAAACACATGGCATGAGCTTACATGTCTTACATGTACTCTATATACATTGCCTGTATCAATGCATCATTTTAACTCTGCATTGGAATGCAAATGTAAAGGAAATATTTAAAAACAAGAAAAACCTCAAAATATTCCTCCACATTCTAAAAAATAAAGAAATACAATTTTTCTTCTGTCCCCACTGCAACTAAGAGACTGGGCTTCCATGAGAACAATGCAAAACACGGTAATTTAGCTATGAAATGGAATGATATAAGCATTAACATTCCTTTACAGGTTGATTTGATGTTGGTGTTTTAGTACATACGTTAGTACCGGACATTCTTATGTATTCTGGAAAGTACTCTTTGTTGATTAACATTATTTCTGTGGCTTTCCGGGCTGTCTGTTCAGCTATAAATGGAGAAATCAAACACTGGCTAAAGAAGATTTAGTTTGGAAAAAGTTTTGAGCCTCAGAATTGATGACCAGCATCCACTAATGTCTATGCTAATCATTTATTCGTTTTCAGATTATTGCTCCAGCATTAGTAGCCAATCAAGCCCGCGTCGTGCTGTACTATTACTTTTTGTTGTGCGGTTGTTAAAGCAGCGTTTGGACATCAATTGCGTTCATTTGTCAGTACGATTGTGTTATAACTGGTCAGGAGATCATTAAGCAAGAGACTCGCTGGAAGTGATTCTATTAATTGAATAAATATCATATGGCAATCAAGGTCAATTTAAAAACAGCCCCGTCCCGGGATGTAAAAAAATGCACAAGATCATTAAGTTGCATCGTAAAAAATATAGTACGTGACCTTGATCCGGAACAGATTCCAAGCCTCAGAAGCAAATTATAAGAGGGTATCTGAAGAACGTTGGATATAGTGCCATACAGTCCAGCGATACTTCATTCAGAAATTCTTTGCGATGGTTTGCTCTGCTGCCGCAATTTGAATAAATATTCTTTAAGCCAAGCTTTACATCCTTGGTATAATTTTCTTTTACAAGTATCGGCTTCCTCCACATTTGCCTGGTGCTGGTGTTTTTTGCAAATCAAGGATTCCTCAAAAACAACGATGAATACTTGAGTACATTTTTTTAACAAGTGGAGCCTGGTGAAATATGAAAGTGGAAGTCTTTTTCGCCTACGTCTGTGGTGAAGCCACCCGAACCGTTGACAAGCGCGTTATTGGGCAGAAAAAGCCAGTGTATAAATACGTCGGTGGAAACGCTGGACCGATTTTACCATTTTTTTCCTCCAGCTACTGTTATTGGAGTTAGTTTTTCCATCTGCCTTTTTTTAATCACTCCTCTTCATTGCTTTGTCAGTTACAATACGTTGGCCTATCTGACCTTCTGAAGAATATTTTTCTTCTATTTTGTTTAATTCTAGTAAAACAATACGGCGGAGATTGCTTAGTGTTCTCTTGTGTTGAAGACTCCTATTTTAGATGCCTCGGAGATAATTATCGCTGCTTGATGAATCAAATCTTTGTATTTAGCACTTGTAGGACAGCATTCAAGTCATGTTCAAGGTCAATCCACTTACATTCTGTAATTAGAAAAGGCATATTGAAATGAAGCGCGTCTGGAGTAACGCGCATGGAAGCTAATTTATCAGCAGACCATTTATGACAAACATTTTCTACAATTAATGACTTTTCTTTCCGACATGTTTATGCACTTTAGATTTTAAAGTGACAGCGTCTTGGCTTCCTGAAGGGCTTAATGAACCAAGTGGACTTGTTTAGAAATGTCCCAATTTCCCAGCGGAGAAGAAATTTTGTCACTGAACAAATGTATGATATTAATCACGCCAGTCAGACACGCATCTGGAGGACACGCCACATGCAAATGTACAGTATGTACATAGCCAGACAAAGGCTATTCAAGTTATTAACTCTTAATGGACTTAAGGAGGAAAGTGATTCACCTTATGATTTTTTTCATACACACTTTTGGAGTTATAAAAATGACATAAAATGACAATTGGTGATCAGAGCATCTGGTATTTTAGGATTAAGTAAGCAGTGGTCATGATCAGGGAGTGCAGGTGTCCCAGCTGGGACTGTGTGGTTGAGCAGCGGCACAGTATGATGGTGTGTACTGGACCATTAGATTGGAGTTTTGGCTCCTAAGGATGTCCAGGATCAGGCTGTGTCTGTAGATGCTGTAAGACTGGGTAGTACAAGAGTTGGACATGCAGGAGTCCCCAGTCCTAATCCAAGGGGCATTACATGATGACAAAAATAGTACACGTTGCTGGAGTACAATTAAGGAATTCATTTTATGCCAGGGAATGGTGTAACCTCTGATTTTGCCATAATTATTAGTTAACCTTTCTGTGTTGGTTCAGGACTATGTTTCTGTAATTTATGGGTATTTAAACTTTTAAGTGCAAAGGCATCACAGTCATTAATTCATTGCACACATCTATACTCCGTACACGTGGCTTTGTAATTATTAGCCATGCTCTGGAATAAAATTTGTTAGTGACCTCAGACATTGTGGCAGAGAAATATCTGTAATATATCTAGGAAGCCAAGGTAAGATGTTCCAGAATTATGCGAACTTGATACAGTCTTTGGTCAGAATGTGATTAGAACTTAATTATTCTCTGCAGCTCCTGACTCTACTGGGAATCTTTATCTTTACACAGAGCTCTTTTTAAAGCGCCCCTGGGGTGAAATGACACATTTTGACGCACTTTGCACCCAAGTTGCACCTTATTTACCCGAGAACGAACCCCTTTCTACGATTTGGCCGGACCTGCAGTAAAGTGATGTGTGTTTCCCGTGTTGTAGGGCTCTACCCTCGGGTAGCTACATACAGGAGCAGTATGACAGGGGCTTCTCGTACAGAAAAACACCATCACTGAGACAGGCAATCGCTCGCATGAAAGTGCTGCGCACTACTGAGTAGGTTATGTGCCTCTTCAGGCGATGGATGAGTTCAGTGTTGAATTTGCTCCCATTGTTATAATTTCTTGACATATCCTGAGTTAATTCAACCTACCAATCATTTGAAAATGATTCCAAAGTAAAAGCATGATCTGTGGTAAACAGAAACAAAGATGTGTCGATGCTGCCTCCTAATTTGGTCTAAAAAATGCCCTACGCCAAATGCAAGTCATTATCTAAACCTACTGGAGACCAAGCAACGCCCTGCCGTGAGGCTGAAGGGCAAACATTTTCTTGTTTTATCATGCAATTTACATGTAGATAAGAAAGAGATAGAGGAGGTTCCCGTTAGGCCGGCATCCAGAATCCAGCGGCACCCACAGTCCTCCAGTGCGCCCTACCTTCTGCTTCTGCAATAAAGTAACCTTCTATTCTTTTGGATTGTTACAGACGAAGCTAAATTGCTGACACATAACTGTATGATTATAAATATGGAGCGTGTTTTCCTTCTTTCTCTGACGGGGTGGAATGGTTTCATCACATGCTCAGCGAATTCTGGTAAACCCCACTCAGAAGACTTCCTGTAAATCTTTGACAATAAAGAGAGTTATGTGTTCATTTATGATAATTATCTTAAATTAGTTACTACATTATGGATGCTTAACCTAAATGTATACTCTATACTTGTCATAATGGTATGGATTAAATTCCCTGAGATGGCAAATACATTTTGAAGCATTACATTTTAAAGTTTAATTGAAATACTCATTCAATAAAAGGATCTGTAGAAGGAGCAGCGCTCCAAATCAATACCAATTTGAATCAGTTTGTGCTCACCAAGAACATTACTTATCTCTCAGGAGCCCTGGCTTTTGTTTCTGTCTGTTGTCATTAATTATTGTTGGAAACTCAAAGACTTTTTTTCCCCTTATTCTCTCGTACAAATGCTTAGAATGATATTTTTTCCACCACCCCCCCTCCAGTTCACTGTGAAATGATTCGGTTGCGGCTCAGCTCTGCCGCACAGAAGATATCAAATTAGTTTCGGATAATGGCAAACACTGGCAGTTGAGAAAAAAGTATGTCTAGGACAGCTTGTGTATTGAATTATTTTCAATTTTTCAAGAGACCATCGCTAGCTGCCCAAAAGACAGTGAGTCAGAACAGTTTCAAGTTGGCGTTTATGGATTTGTGTCTATATTAGAAACATTGTGCCTGGCCAAGGTGGAGAGGACATGGGGTTACAGAGCAGCACAAAATATGGCTGTAGGATTCAGGTAATAGTTTCTGTGTCAATAAAGGAAAGATTGCAAGCAGTAGACTGACCAAGACTCAAAGGTTGACCCCAAGAAGAACCACAGACTGGTTGACCCCAAAACCATGTGGAATTGAAGTGGATTTTTTTTTACTTTTGAAAACTTTTTTATTGGTTGAAAAACATAGAACATTCTCAAATTATAAAATGAATGTCAGTGCATCTCCACTTATAAGGTACTTGGAGACAACATAAGTACATACGGGGAGTATCTCCTCTTAACCAATGATTACAGCATCCTTTCTGGAGTAAAAAGGGCAATCAGCTGGGTCCAACGACCCTACTCAAAGATACAAAGTAGAAACCTCATCCTCACTGTGGAAGCACCTTGTGTATATCTTATCGCAGTATTGCAAATGTATCTAAACACAAAGAACCTCAGGTGTGAAAAAGAAGGAAAACAAAAAAGAAACAAAGAAACTTCAGAACTCGTGACATAGATTTTTTTTTTTACCACGTACTAGATGTTGATACAGGTGTTCCCCGGAGAAAGCCAGCTCCTCATCCTCGCATAGTATGAGATGTCTTGTACTTAATCTTTCCGCGTGCTCTCCTGGAATTATATGTGATTCCCTTCATTTGTGATATGCAAGAAGAAAAAAAAAGCAAATGTAATTTTTTTTATTGCTGTGAAGATATAACTTGGCAAAGCCAGATAATTCAGAGCTCTTGGTTTCAGACTGACCTTGTTCGTCGATTGACTGTCACACTATTTGATCGCCAGAAAATCCAATTGCAAAAGCATAACGCGGGCTCTGTGGGACATCACAATGCATGGATCAAGTTTAACTGATTTGAGACAGTTTGGTGACTGCTTCTTTTGTGAAGTGAAAAATCCATTCTAGTCAAAACTTTAAAAAAGAAGGTAAAAAGACCATTATTGTTTAAAGTGAATAATGTGCTGAAGCAGAATAGGTGATAACCATCCTTTCTTTCTCGCCGTGGAGGTGAGACACAACTTGCGGAATCCCAGGGACTCCTATGGGGCCTGTGGTCTTTGGTCAGACCTCTGTTGTATCTGCGGGACTTGTATCTTCCATGAAGCAGAGCTGTGTTATGCTATTGGAGCTACTGTTGACCTTGGAAAAGTCCTGGGGAGTCCCAGAGCAGCGGTGTTTTGTTAACCTCTATGTATAGCGTGATGTGTCTGATCTATAGAAAGCTAACGGCTCTGATACTTTGCTCTCCATGAAACAGGGGTGAGCTCAGCATCATGGAGGAACTGTTCTTACGATGCATCCAGCCTGGGGGTCAAAGAAATAATAGAAGAAAGTATGTGCAATGAAGTAAATATCTTATTAGAAAACACCACTTTTTAATTACATTGTAAATACTCTTTTCTAAATAATGAACCCAGTCCAAGTTTGTATTAAATGAATGAAGTGTGCATGCTTTAGATTTTTTTTATCGGAATACTTGTTGTACGTCAAGAGATTGTGGCTGGAGTCGATTAAATTGTATTTTGCACGTATCCCAAAATATTTAGCAGACCATTCTTTTTTTTTTATCAATTCTCAGTTTATTGGAAAAACAATACCATAGACAAATGTACCATACAGAGCACATACCATGAGCAGTCTACAAAAGAATGGTACAGAGCGCCGAAAACGCGACATATTATGCATCAGGCACAAGTAGAACAATAGTACATGGAGACATTCTGGACATGGGTCAGTGGTACAAAAATCAGGCATCTCTTCAGTACACTGCCAAGGGAAGGCACAGTAAGTAGCACGACCTGAGAAATTGAGTAGCTCGATACGAAGCCAAAACTTAGATAGAACCAAACATCAACAAAAAGAAAAGAAAAAATAAAGAAATACAGAAATAAGTGGATGCAATGCCAGAGAAATAAAGAGTATATCATGCTGCAGAGAAACACAATATCGTATGAAATACAGGTAAAGGCGGAAGACCATACAGGTCATACAGCACAGGGCCCTGAGAGAGGTCAAAGGGGGTCTAGGACCGGCGGAGAACCTGGAAGACCGGGCAGAACCCTCTGAAAGGCAGGCGACCGAAGGAACTCCCTCCACGGCAACCATTTCAGGCCATTCTTATATCCCAGACCCCTAGAGGATGACACCAAATCCTCCATCTGGCAGAGAAAATTAACTCGTTGCACCCAGGCGGCGAGTGGGGGAGGGATAGGCTGTTTCCAAAACCTAGGGATGGTAGCCCTAGCGGCATTAAGGAGCTGAATAGTCAAGGAGCGTTTGTAGGACCCCAGGCTAGACTGCGTGTGGTGGAGGATAGCACCCCCAGGGGTGAGTTGGAAATCAGGGTCCGCGACCTCTCGAATCACTGCCGCGACAGCAAGCCAAAGAGGCTTGATCAGAGGACAGTCCCACCAAATATGGAGATAAGTGCCAACCCCAGAACCACACCTCCAGCAGCATGGCGAGACGCGGGGCAAAAAGTGATGGAGTTCTAGCAGACCATTCTTAAGCATCTTAATTCAGTATTGGGATTGTATTTTCATTGTGGGTTATTATGAGGATGGCAATTGGAAGAACATAGTCATTTGTCAGTTTGAAAAGCAATAATGAGTACTGAGCGTCCTCATCGCTTAGACAAGAGCGGACGATATTTTTTATTTGCTTATTATAATGTTTGAATGACAGATTAAATGGTAGAAAAATTATGCTGTTTATAACGAGCATTTAAAGAAATCAAAGTCAGAATTTCTTATTTATGAGCTTCCAATTCACCTCCAGTGCTTCAGATATTGCCAGCTAATTGGATAGCTATTTGGCGCTATTATCTTTGAATGCTAAACAAATCTATTTCTAATACTTGCAGTTTCAGTAAATAAGTTCTTGGGTCAGATAGATTTTCTGGTGATGGGAGAATAAATCATCCAAGTTGTGTAGCTCACAGGAGTAGATTCTTTCATAAATACGCAGATCGTTTAGAGGTGGTCATTTTGGTTTTGGAAGTTCAGATAAAGACAAAAATACTGAAATTGATGTGCAAACCCTTGTCGTCGGTGAGGCGAGGCTATTACGTGGGACTTATCTTCTCGCGTCTACCCGGATTTCACGGAAAGCAGCAAGCAGCGTGCGAGAGATCAACCGAGCTGCCAGTCAAATGCATAGCCCCTTTCTAATGCATGGAATACATTACATACCCAGCACTATGTGACATTTTAATTACTATATAATACGTGTATTATAATTTCATTGACAGAAAATGCAGACTGTGACACGGAAGACCCTGGGGCTATTCCTCCGGCTGTTGAATTGCAGTTGAGGACCGGGAGGTGCCGTTATATGTCATCGGTTATCTAGCCCTCTGTACTTGGTACCCCCGGCGATAGCGCGACAAGAATTAAATTAGATCTATGGCATTAAGCAGCTTTACGTTAATTAACAGAGCACAACAGACTGTTGTTAATAATGTAAACTATTTAGCACTTTCATGTTTCATGTAAATGTGTTGGTGACACATTTTGCCCACCTTCTCTGGAACCTGCTTCGCCTGTGGCATTGATGGCACCTCTGTTAATGAGCCTCCCACCTCCTTTACAAATATCTAATCTTTCCAGATTCCTGCACCAGTTGCACAACATGTAAGGGAGCATTCCGATACGGATGTTAGTAAAAATACTGAAAAGCAGACAAATGTTAGCGTTACAGATATCTCCGAAACGGTCTCATGACCTATTGATAAAGGTTGGTTTAAACCCTGTCATTATCATTCTCTCCATGTGCATCTAACCATTGTATCTCTGCTTCAGATGGGCATTCGCATTTCTCCTTTAGTGCATACCGTGCGTTGTTATATGGTTATCACGTCAATGTCAAGACATGCAGCAGTCATTTATAAGAACAGACAAGGAAGATGCTTAAACTGTCAATTTACAAAGCCTGAGCTGGCCTTGCAAATGCTTGTGTTCGCTCATGTAAGCACTTTTAGATGTGGCTGATATCATTTTTGGTTACTGTATTCATCTTTTTAATTCCATCGTATATTTCACGGACTTGCAATGAAACTGTCTAAATTAGTTTCTGACTCAACTAAGGGAGAAATAATATATTGTTAAATTTCTCCGTGCTGGGTACATTTTGTATCTTGTGGAAACCACAATATTCATTACCTTGTGATGTACCCTCTAACTCACTGGGATGTGCAGTAAAACTGGAAATCCGCAGGCCTCCGTCTATGCCATTGGGTGATTCGGTGATTTATATTTTTACATTGCACCGTGCGCAGCTCCGATGATGAAGTAGCCTTCTCCGAGCAGCTACTGATATATTCAGAGACGCACGTTCACAAACAAAAGCAAGCTACAATTTCACCTGAACATGATCAGCTTGGATTAACACAATCTCAGTCTCTCGTCTACGGCATCAAGCTTACCCCGATGTTTTCCACGGGCACTAAGTATCCGTATACAGTACAATGCAAACCTTTTGGGCAAGTGTGGGGAAAAAATGCCTTAAAGACAGAATGCTTTAATAAAATACATAGTTATAGTTTATTTTTATCATTTAACAAAAAGTCAATGAACAGAAGAAAAATCAATATTTGGTGTGACGGCCCTTAGCCTTCAAAACAGCATCAATGGAGCCAATGCTGCTCTGAAGGCACTGCTTGACATCTTCCGATTGTGAAGAGAAGGAAGCATGATGAGTCTTTTATCGGCTGCACAAAGTTTCCCTGGCTAACCACTTTGTCTACGGTTCTCAACATTACCAACTTCTTTGTGCTTCTTCAAAAGCGCTTGGACAGAAGATCTGCCTGCCTGAGATGCACCTTGCCGATGGAGAATAGCTACCTTGGGGGTTGTTGCTGTGCTCAGTCATGGTGTATGACTTTTGACATTAAACTGTCTAAAGTAACCTCACCCTGTTAGTGAGTTTGGTTATTCCTCACCGAGGTTTATTCCACCTACACAGTTGTTTCTGTTTCAGTTAATTATTGTGTTTCAACCTGCATGTTAAATTAATGATCATTGGCGACTGTTTGTTATATTTGTTTAATCGTAGACCTAACTATATGCCTGCAAAATCCCTGGCTGAGGCCAATGCACCTAGAAAAATGTAAACTGTCTAGAAGGCAACGGGTGGTCACCCCAAGTATTGATTTGATTTAGATCCTTCTTCTTCTCTTCACTCACTTCATGTCTAGTTTTGAAAGCATTCTTACTTTACGGGATTTTTTTCGCACCTGCCTAAAACGTTTGCACGGTCCTGTACCTTGATGTTATATCATAAACGGTTTTAATTCACACCTATTAGATGCTTTACAGAGATTATATCCTGCTGTAAAGATTTAGCTAATGGCGAATGTGCAGACACTGTCCAAGCGGCGGTATTCAAACCCAATAAGTTTAAGAAAATAAAAAAAATAAAGTTTTTTTCTCTATAAGACATATATTTCGGAAGCTCTTGAAATATTTAATAACGCTACATACACTTCTACACGCTTTATATCACCTGTTGATTCGCGGTCTCGGGAGAGACGGTCTATCTTTTCATTTATTTATATGAAGATAATATATTGCATTGCTGCTAGAAAACATTTGTTGCCAGACGAGTTTCAGTAACAACTGTATCTTGTCTCCGTACGGCGTTTAGTTTGATGGAATGTATCATTTATATACATACTATTGAATTTAGATTTTTTTTTTATTCTGGAATAAAAAAAGTTTGTTATGAAGCAAGCACTTCCTGGCTTACTGCCTGTGTTTTATACGCATTAAAGCGACTCCAGAGACACAGGGACGATATATTTTAAAGATGCATTTCCTCCAGCTGACTTGAGCAAAATATGTTGCAAAAGCTGGATATAGCTTTTCATTTTTTGGTCCTCGTACTTTTTGTTTTTCATGCTTATCAAAAGCTAAATGAGTATTTAAATGACTACATTTATCAAAGATTTCGGTGACAACACAGTGAAAATGTTCATTTTCCCATGTTTATGACGCTCTATCTTAATTAAATCATACATAATCCTCCCAGGAAAGGCACGAATAAAAAAAAAAAAAAGTTCTGACTTCAAAGTAGCGTTCTTTGTTTTAGAATTGTGCCAAGAAAACATCATTTTTAGGCTGTTTCCTAAAAGACTTTGGGGACAAATGGCTTTATTGTGTTTGATTTTTCTATGTCTTGCAGCTTCCGGCTCAGGCTGTGCTCGGTGGTACAGATGGTACAATTAATTCTATCCTTCTACTTTTATGGAATGGAATTTCACATAATGTCAAGGTATGGACACTTACGCAAATGTTTCAAAACTATATTTAATATAGAAAAGCTTTACATTGTGAGCTCTGCTGCCTAGGATAGGCAAAGCTCCAGTCCTAGTGGGCCGTGGACAGGCCAGGAATTTCGTGTATCCTTTCCTGAAAAGAGTTGCCGAATGAATTTTTGATTCAAATGCATGCGCTGAAGCTGGGATATCCGGAAACCATGCCCTGTCTGCAGCCCATGAGGACTGGAGTTGCGCAGCCCTCGTCAACTATACTTTTAAAATGAAACAATTTTCAGATTTATGAGCCATCACAATGTAAATTTAGTAACAGAAAGCAATGTCCCGAACATAAACAAAAGACAAAGCGCAAGAGAGTGAAATATTTAATCATTTCCAACTAATCCATGCGACCTTGCAATAGAACTATAAAAAAATCAATAATGTAATCAAATTGTTGGAAGCCAGCATGAGAAAATTGCAGTGTGGCCATTAGAGTAGTCGTGTTTAAAGTGATCTAAAATGCTCCATTCCTCGGATACGTGTTAATTTCCTCTCAGCTTATTGAACTAAAAATAATCATTTTTGATTGATTGCTAATATTCAGGGGAATAAAATGGATTTGAAAAGAACATTAAAAGAAAAAAAAACCATAAAACAACAATACAATCTGGGGCCTAAGTGATTGTGACTCTATCACAATAAGACACAATGGGGAAGTACATAAAGAGCAATTCAGGTGTAAGATGTAAAGGTGGAGTAATTAGCATGGTTTCCATGGTACCTGCTCCACATATAGATTTTCCCTAGAGGATGGCTCTTAATACGTAACCCCCACTGTTTTCATTTGAGTTCCGATATGGTACTCGGTGCTGCTTTTTTAGCGAGGTGACACCTGACTTGATACTCAACCCCTTCTATAGGCCAACCGTGACTCTTTGGATCCCAAATATTGCGCAATTCAGTCATTTCTGTATAATATTTAAAGGCTCCGTCTACATACAGCACCTTGTCATTATCTGATCTGTTTGTGAAATGATCCAGAGTTTCTGTCAACCTCATGCGCAAATAATGGTAGTGTCCTCATTGTGTTTGAATGTGTAATGGACTTTAATATTACGGGTGAGTGGTTGGGAATGTGACTGAGACTATTCATATACAGCTGGATACACAAGATTATCGACATGCTTTTACCAGGGTATTCATCTTTTTATTGTTGAATTAATTCACCCCCCAATTTACTGTTTTATGTAAAAAAAAAGGATAAATATTTGTTGCACTCAAAGATGTTTTCTTATACCTTTTAGGTCACTTCTTCAGATGATCCAGTTTTGCTCTTTAAAGCAACTACGTGAAAACCGTGGAGCAGAGAGCGGTTATCCATGCTGACTGGTATAACACGCGACACAATCAAATAGACTTGGAAGGTAGGACTGATTTGCATTCTTAAAACCAATCCCAGTTTCAAGGCCCAGATACGTCATACCTGTATTTGATTCGAATATGCCAAGATTGTTATAGTCTTTTCGTAGCTTCTTGTATGAAGTTGCTATATGAGACAGAGGTTAACAATGCACCTCCATGGGACCGGTTCTACGAGTACCAAAGCATGGAAAGCTCTACAAGCGAAAAAGTGTCCCTGTTCTCTTTTACGAACCAGAAAGTAAAGGTTCACTCAGTACTGAAGTAACTTGAGTAACTGGCATCCCATCACCGGTGATGCTGATTCTGAGAACATTTTTATGTATTTATTTATTTACAAAAATAAATCCTTCAGTTTGTAAATAAACTTCTTATCAAATGTTTCCAAGAAAAGTGTTTAATTTCCACAAAAAAATAAAATATAAAATATCACCTAAGATTTTCTGGAATATGCCATTTTTGAGAGTTTTTAATTCCCTCATTAAGCCTATTAATGCACAGCACTTTCTAGATTATCTCAGGGGGCTGCTCGGCATTCATGAAGCGTTATGCCTGCGCAAGGAAAAAGAGAAACTGTAGTTAGACACCAATTAATTTCAGCAAACTTACTTGGATGGATAATTCAAAGAAATCTGATAATTAGGAGGCACGCGTTTGGTTCTAGTGGACTTTCTGGGGTCCATGTTGAGTTTTTTAAACTAAAAATAGCAATATATAATAGAAAAGGATGAGAATGTTAATGAATAGAACATTTAAAAGATGGCAGAGCTGTTCAAGCTTTGTTTCAGGATCAGGCACGGCCAAAAGGCCACTAGACCCTCTCGGATGAGAAGCCTGATAACACAAGCAGCCTTCAATTAACATTTAGCAAGTATTAATAACTATATTAATGAAATTTATAGGAATTTGAGAGAAGTCCAAGAATATTCATGTGTTAGCTCAGTACAATCCCTGTACTTCATGCGTTCTGCATAATAATTATCAGAATCTCAGATGCCAATGGCTATGAAGTATAAAAGCTTGCAATCAATGAAGGTATCATCTTTACCAAATTAGCTTTGTCCCTTTCTGTGGCTAATCCCGTACATCTGTATACGGTTAACTCCCAATAGAAGCTCCTTTTTTTGTTCTTGTTTGCTTCTGTAGACAGGCAAGCAATGCCAGGTAAGTGTAATATATGGCGGCCAATATATGAAAAGGACTTGGATATTCGTGCTCAGTCCTGCTTTACAGACATTAAAAAGCTTCATCCATGTTTAATGCAGGGCTGCACTTTAGTCTTCAGTTCAAAGATGACAAACGAGACTTTAGGTGTTTGTGGTGGTCCTTGTTTGGTTTGTTATTCGTGTGCAGTATCTCCGATAAAATGAATCAAGTTAAAATGTAATACGTTTTCTTCCACAAAAAACCCCCATGCACTTGATAATGGAAATTGAATGACACCGTTCTACAGATAACTAAGTTTCCACTTATTTTTTAATTTCTTATGGATTAAACCTGGCTTCATTAGCCGAAAGTAATAAGATAAAGGTCAGTCACGTTGAGCTGGTTGTTGCACCAAGCCACGTGTTCTCCCCACGAGCACGGGTTTCATCGCAGTAAAACAGTGTAATGGGTTTTCTAAATCATTTGTCCTGAGACAGTCTGGGTTGGGTATATCTCATGATTGGGTTTGGGAAGTCTGTGTAAAGCCGCTGCGCCACAGACCTGTACATTGTCCAGTCTGTAACCACAGTTATAGCTTGGATATATATATATATATATATATATATATATATATATTATAATGTGATTCTGGCGGTGCTTTTATCTGTATGCTTTTCACAGGAAGGAGGATAAAAGAGCCTCACTGGAGAACCTTTTACTCTGTGAATGGCTTAATATTATAAAGCAAGCTTCTTCTGAGGAAGTATTTTATTATTTTCCGTTTTTATACTGGCTGAAAAGATTTTTTTTTTTTGTTTAATCTATTTTGAGGTGTTACAGACACAATGCGTTTCCTATGTTTTCGACTTTCAGTTGAAAACAAATGTAAATCAGCATGACCCGAGCATTCATCGCTGACACAAAGCCGCCCGCTGTCCTCAAATGCAAGCACTAGGAGGTTACGGCGTCTCACCAATTCCTTATAATATATACATGTTCATTCTGAGCGCGTCCGAGGCTTGTACGCATGCAGATCTGCATATTCTTTATATTACATTCACTGCTCTTTGCCGTATCAAACGATAATTCTCTCAGCTGTTTGATACCTATCAGTCGGTGCTGCTCGGGGCATTTGCTATATCCGCACCACGTACACGTTTTAGAAATCCTTACCGGCGACAATATAAGAGACGCTCTCTGACGGTGAGCCCCCGCCGTGTGAATTCTGTATAACATCATAGGCATCTTAGAAGGTCTGTTGGGAAAAGTTTGCATAGTTCACCTCGTGTTCATTTCCATTTTCCTTGAGAAACCAAGTGATGCTAACAATAGATGAAAAGACCTGTAAACTCCCAGGAATCCATGCATATTTGATGTGCATCTAATAAATTATATCTTTCTTTGGAAGTAATCCATTCTTAAAACGCCGTAGTCACATCCATCTGCTTAAATCTGCTTTCAAGCTAAAACCCTCCCTCTACGAAATTAACAGATACTTTTCCTTCCGAGATGGGATTAAAATGATGGATTTGTGCTTTTCATCATTTTTTTGGGAGTCTGGTACCCGTCTCTCTGAATTTCCAGTTTTACACCCAGAACATTACATGGAGTCAGTCTGAGGAAGACTTTCCCCCGGGATAAAATCCTTACTACTTTAAACACTGTGTATGTAGTGAAAAACAACAGATGGACCTTTAGGGGAGAACAAAATCACAGACCTAAGAAATAAACACATTTTCTACCCCCCCCCCCAGAAGAAAATTCTGCCTGGAAGGCACTGACGCTGTCCTGGATTGTAAATCCTTATCAAGGGATGTTAAAGGCTCGGGATTCCTTTTGCGGGATTCCTAGAGGATTCCTTTTGCTGTATTCCTACAGGATCCAATTAATGCAAAAGGGACCAGCTTTTAACCTTTTTCCTGTCCTTGCCACGCTTTCATTTTTCATTAGATGTCTTGTGTCAGTTTCTGAGGTTTAGACTTTTATGTAGGTGGATTGCAAGAGTTTCAGCTTCACTGAATCATTTGTTTGTCGGGAATATCAACTTTCCCTAAGCGCGATTAAAATAATTGCATTATGTGAGCTTTTGTCATTAAGGTAGCGTGGATGAGGATGATGAGGAACGTGACATTGCCGCTGGTGAAGCGATGTCTCCGCTTTCACGCTCTAAGAATAGCTCAGGCTTTCAGAAACGATCAGGCCTGGCTCCGAAAACTGTCAGCAAAGGACAGGGAGAAGTCTACACATTGTTTAAAAAAATGGCATCTCAAATAACTTCTACTCTTTTTAGTGTCTCAAATGTCCTTTTCGGTGGACAGCATCTCCTCTTCTGCACAGAGGGTCTTTAATGTACCAAGTTTAATGAATCGCATACAATATGCTTTGAAATTGTTATTTATCGACGTTAAGCCGGTTCATCCTGACGTTTTTATGAGCGCCATCACCCCAGTTTTCCAGTCCATGGCCCTCAGAGACCAACAGAGCATTCTTGGGAATAATCATTGGCTGTTGCAGCCCGATAATGACCACCAGAGTTTCCTTCTTCTAGACCTTCTAGGTACCTCGGTGGCATAAACATTGACGCAGTGTTATTTTTCTACCTAGCATTTTAAAGGTTAAGTTGTTTATTGGGAAAATAAAGCATTAGAACAGCACACAAGTAAATCATTTCAGGAAATGTACATTCTGAAAATAGAAACAATTTGACATCTGTTAGAAAATGCAATTATCAACCCAAATCTTCTGGCGTTTCTTTTTAATGAAGGTGGAAAAAGGGATCATGGAACAAAATGCAAAGTTAATTATCGAATACGCAGAGACCCGCAATTTTATATTTCACCTAGTTTACACAATATACCATTTTCAAATATGTACCAATTGTACCCGCACTTGAAATTATCTCGGAAATGAGGCTGTAGACAAGCTGTCCTTTGGGCATTTTTAATGACAAAGAAAAGAACTTTGCTATAATAAATCTGGTGTGCATCGACACAATGAGGATTTAGTGTCATCGCTGAACCGTGTTCATTATCCTCTGCTGATTATGTTGTGTTGTTGAAGCTGGTGACATTTGGAGTTTGTGTGTGCCGTGTTTAAGGGTTAATCAACCTCACTTTTATGTGGATTTTGTCATTAGTACTTTACCAAACTTGCCTTAATTGCCATTTTCTGGGGGTTTAGACTACCCAAGTTCTGCAGCAGCACTATATGGGTGTATGTTCAATTGAAATAACCAGAGTTGAGCCAATAAATGTAAAAAGTTCCTGGTTAAGTAACATCTAGAACATTCTGATATCACTGTTTGAAAGAAGAAAAGGTTCTATAAATGTATGACAGGTACAGGTTTCAGGGGCTTTGGAGGACCCCCATGTATTCGTCTACTGATCAATATCTCCTCAAATAGTACATGGCCATAGCACAGGCTTCCTAAATGCACATGAGACATGGCCAGTATTTTATCCGTGTCTTTCAGGTCACTCTGGATTTTGGTGCAGCGGTATAATAGGATGGAGACCTTAGAAGAAAATACTAATTACATTTCTGCTCTATTAGATTTATGCTTTTCCCCCCTCAAATATTTCATTAGATCTTGGGTAATGTATTTAGTTTTTGGAGATAATGAATTATCTGCAGAGAGTCTCTTGTAACCTGGGCAAGTTTCGCACTTGCTTTCCATCATTAAATGGTATTCCTGCTTCTTTTCATAGCAGAGATAAATGGCGTGGAGCCGACTCTCCCGGCCTGTGCATGGCAGGCTCTATCTTAGATCAAATGCTCGCCTGAAGCAGCCGCAGTTCAATAACTGCCCTGACTGCACTCATACACAACTCATTACGCTGGGCAAATTGCTTTATATGCTTTAATAAGCAGGGGGACAAAGACCCCAAACCCATATGGAATGTTGGCTGTGAACTATTTAATCCCCGTAAGCATATATGTGTGTGTATATACACACACATAGGTTCCTATATATATATATATATATATATATATATATATATATATATATATATGAAAGAGAAAAAAAATGTATATATGTAAAATCAAACTCTAGTCCTCTGCTCAAAAAATCAGTCCATTATTATTCACTTGATAATAATCAATTACTACCAGTAAATGAAAATATAAATTACACAATTATAGAAACCGCAAGATCAGTTCGTTCCAGGAACAGATAGATTCTCCTTTCCAGATGTCGACTGCCATTGTCCAAACAGGCGCTTTGTGGCGGCCCCTCAGATATATACATGTGGAGGTCTCTGGGCTCCCGGTAAACCTGGTGGACTCGGAAAGGACGGTAACCCCGGCGTGGAGGTCTCTGGGCTCCCGGTAAACCTGGTGGACTCGGAAAGGACAGTAACCCCGGGCCAAATGTGTTTTAAAACCAAATCTTTCTCTTACTCACTAAACTGCAAACCTGTGAATCCCAAAACTGACAAAGAAACCTAATGAGCTGATTTATGCCGCTGCATTCAGACATAAATCGGGATTCTGCAGGGCAGGTAAACGAGAGATGGAACTTATACTGCAGATATGAGAGTTTTCTCTCGTATGGGAAACCGGCTCGGCTTACCCCAGCCTGCTTAGTGTTATATTGGGCTTTGGGAGATATTAAACAATATGTTTTAAAGCTTAATTTTCCTTTAAATAAATAAATGTGTGCCGGCTTCCTTTAAAACCGTGTTACAGGCTCTCTCCTCCTTAGGTGAATGACAAGGTTACAAGGAGGAACGCAATGTAGCATTCAGGGTTATTAATGCAAATTGCTTTAAAGTGTTTTCTGACACATTGAAATCTGTTACTGCATTTCTCGCTAAGTGAGTAAGATAATATATTTCGCTCACATTTTTCTTTATCTAAGCGCACATCATGTTTGAGCTAATAAGGGTTAGATCAGGGGACGTAACATAGAGAAAGCTTTGCAGAACCTTCAAGTTATAATTGAAAGTCCACTACGAAAATCCTCTTTTGTACCTTTTTAGACGTATAGAGGCTTTTTGACTCCTTCACGTGAAGCAGTGTATTGATCATTGACATTAGACACTTCTATCATTTGAGAATTGTTTGTGTTGGACCACATACACTTAAAACAAAGTATCGGAATTTGAAGGGCTCCTTACATTGGCCCCCTTAGTGGAGTCCGTTTGCCGTGCAGTTGAAGATGTAATGCTTCAACTCACCAGATTGTCTATGCGTTATGAAGTTCAAATCTTTAGGAGTTTATCCTGTAAGAAGGTCTTGGCCGTCCTACATGATGTATCGTTTATTGGGTCAGCAACTGCATCGTGAAGCCACCAAGACGCAACGCTGCACCTTGCCTGCAAAGAAACAATTTAGTAAATTAACCCGGAAATTTTACTCTATAGGAACCACATCTACCCTGACTTCTCTTTTGGAGAGCCTTATTGTATCCAAAGGAAACACTCTGTCATCATATCCGTCCATGGATACTGCATGTGACATCACTGATAATACGTCGTTTTAAATTGTCAGCCGACGAATGCGCTCCTCATGCGACTAGCGGATGAATAATAACCTGCATTCTGTTATTTAGTTATAAATGCATTGTAAATGACTTACACAGAGCTGAGTGTGAGTTCCTTACTTACAATGCCGTTAATGCCCACTTCGCTCAATATGATGAGAGGGAGCGGCTCAGAGGGCCGGGACGCTCTGCGCTCTTCTCCTGCTTAGACACAAGAGAAGAGCATTTTACATGTAATTTTATTTGTATTATAATATATTAATAACTTAATAATAATAATTATCAGCTTTCTGTCAAATAAGCTTGATAAGTGTGTGTGTATATGTTTGTAATATATATATATTATTTATATATATATATATATATATATATATATATATATATATACACAGAGGACTATTACATATTGGGCTCCTTATATTAAGGAATTGTAAACAAAGCTCAAACTATATAACTCTCAACAGAAATTGGTAGCAAATGCTTAGCCAAGTATCTCTTTCTGTATTTTACTCCCACACAAACAGCTATAAAATATAAACAGCAGAATAAATTGCCCATCTGCTGCTATAAATCAAAACCACAATCTTCGCCTACTGTAACACAAGGCAAATACAATAATGTTAAATCCAGAGCTGCAGAAATGATCGAGCGTCCGGGGCCGGCGTCCTGCACTCTGTGGCTTGGGAACTGCACATGATCCGCCATTGAACGATCACCAAGAAAATAAATCAATATTCTGCTATTTTTAGCCTTTAATGGCTTCCAATTTTTGATCTCTGTGCAGAGACGGTGAAATGTGTTTGCGCTGAAACCCGCCGTGGATTTGGAAACGACTCAGAGGCAAAGGCCTTGTTAACCCGGTGCAGAGAAATGAATTGGAAATGATTGAATTAACCCGGTGACTGCAGTTGTGTGACCGTGCCCGCGGACATGCTTCCTGCACCGGCGTCTCGGGCACATTTCTCTGGCGCAGTAGATTTCTTTGTTTGAAAAGTTTGCTTACTGGAAGAATGTCTGCTTTTTAGTTACCCCCTAAAACGAATGTGGCACGACCAATACACTCCTCATTTTACAATTATGACCTCATACGCCAAGAACACTTTCCCCCCACCATCCTGACTTGTTTCGACTATAGTCAAGTCTTTTAGGCCAATTCTCAAACCATAAGCCTAAAATGTGGGTAAACAAACTTTAGTTGTTTGGCATCCCCTCCAGTTATTGAATACCCTACTCTTATTATTACCCTTATTGGGGCAGTAAATAATGTAGCTTGGAAGACTGAAGTCTCTGTGCACCACAACTGAAATGTAGGACTGTTTTAAAGTAAAACTGATACAGCTTTGGTACATTTAATTCATATCGCCATATTGTTAAAAGTTACAGCAGTACTCTGAGCAAACTTGTCCTTTGCGAGGGACAAACATCTAATAAAAGGCACTGAGGAGAACTGGATCGATCGCTTCCCGGGTATCCCAGGTACACGGACTCTCATGGACTCAACTATTGAAAATGCGATTCCTCTTCTGAGCTTCAGGAAAATGCCCAACTGCTAATAATAAGTTGTATCATGCGTTGATAGTTTGTTACTGCTTGTATAAGCTATCCTCGCAAGCTGTAGATACAATTCCATATGAGTCTGAAAATATGACTGCAGATAATGTAACTTTGCAGCGTTCCTGTTTCTTTATTGTGCCTGCCTGGAGATAAATACATAGTTCAATGGAAACGGCTTTTAGGGGGCTCATTCGGAAAGAACCGTGATTAAAATGTATTGAATCGCCCGACGCTTCTTACTCTCTAAGCACCTTAGTATGACAATGTTTAAGGCTTTGGCCTGTGAAGCTTAGTGTAGTCTGATTGGAAATTATTGGAGTGCTTCATTTTTTTAGGAGCGTTTCAATCTCTGGAATTGGACTTGGAATGTGGAAGACTGCATTCCACTTCAGCAGGAGAATCACACCAATAATTCTAAATCACTCTTTACTGTCCAGACTCGGGAGTCAGAGCGCTCCCGTACCAAAGCTTCAAAAAAGAAAAGGAACAAGCCCACGACCGGAGCCTTTAACTTGCGAAGTCTGTGGAATTTATTACTATATGTGTTTTATTGGGAAGAACGGGAGCCTCTGATCTTCCCTGTATTGTATGGGGTCCACGGTCACCCGGAGGAGACGTTCTCAATGTGTAGGAACTCCAGACCATGGGTTTATAGTTAGTAGGATGTTATATAACGCTCCTCTCAGACATGATTAAGGGGAGATATTGGGTTTTAGAAATGCTGAAATACTGTCTGACCCAGACTCTCTCATTGAATAACCTTGAACCAATCTGAAAATGTCATATTGGATACAAAAAGGTCAACATGAAGCATGAGCTTCCTTTTAATACACGTCTTCCACGCAGCCTACGAATAATTTTATTTTTTTTACAAAATAGTGTTAGTGGATAATTACTTCTCTGTAATAAGTGAGCTTTTGGCCTTTTTAGGTTTTTAGACCCCTTGAGTAATGCATTGTTCACATGTTTCACAGAATATATACTAATTGCCCAAATTATTACCTTCAATACCTACATATTCTTGGAAATTTAATACAATTAAGGAAACAAAGTCATTGAGGTTTAGACATATTAAAGGGATCACAAGTAGGTTTTATTAAAATATGTTTAAAACCAGCTTTTAGAATAAATTTGATTAAAATAGCAAACCATAATTTAATTTTTTTAAAGGCACAATAAATTTGGCAGAATCATTGACTTCTTTCTGTTAAAATCATTAATTTGATGGAAGGAATTACACCGATAAAGCAGTTAGCTTCCATTAACATGACGACAGCTTTTTACACGTTACAAGACTTTGTCAAACTAAAATTGAAAGCAATTCCGGCGCTGGATGACGGATCGCATGTCCTGAAGGCCAGTTTTACCTATAAAACAATTCCTTTGTGAACGCACATGAGGGGTGACTCGGATCTTGTAGTCGTTTAAATTGTAATGGCAGAGGAATAAGCGCACCACCATACACCAATGTCAGGAATCCAAACACATGCAAGCCGTTTTATTCCTGCAAATCCATGTATTGGCATAACGGAAGCCACGCTTTCCGATCTCGCGCTGCTACGTTGCGAATGGCTTTATTGATACACTTTGCTAAGCTTTTTCGTTTCAGAAGATTCCTTGGTGAACATTTGCCATTTCATTTAATACAATTACAAGTATTCCTACGCCAAATACAGCTTAAGCTCTGTGCCGAAAGCTGCGTCTGACTGTATGTTTAAGGGAGGCCGCCCAGATTAATGTATGTAGGAACCTTTTCTTTATATTTACCCCCAAATATGCAGACATCGTAGGCTCATATATTAAAGTGCGTGCATTTTTTTCTTTGTCGCTTGTAATCTCGCTCATATTTGTATTGATTTTATTGATCTATATAGATTTTTTCTTTACAGAAGTATTGAAGGTGTACGAAAGAGTCCTGCAGCGGCAACTGAGATTAGCAGAGCGGAGGCTCGACTGATGTCATTTATTGATACAGTCAGAGATGCAGATAGGTCTTGTTTCTGGATATGCTAATTAATAACGTACAACCGAAACAAATGAAATCCTTCCTTATTGCGCGCAGCGAATGTAGTCCGTGCAGAAAGATAAGTATACCGCAGACTGGTCCCAGGAGCTCCTAGGACAAATACATTCTCGTCTGTCGCTCTCTGGTCCCTTGCGTATGAGCATCAGGTACCGGCACGCTCACGTCTGCCATGTGATAGATGCAGGCTTTATTCTAATGCTGAAACCAAGGAGAGAGAAGTATGACAAAGATCGGCAAATGAAACTCTAAGTATAAAGAGATGCGTAAACCAGGGACGGGGGGGAGACGCAAAAGAAAAACAAGACTGATGAGACAGGTGAGAATGTACAATTAATAGATTTTAACATGAATAACAAAGTGTCGCTGCATACAAAGTAGTAGATAACAAGTCAGTTTCCTTTGGTTTTAATGTTCGGCTTGTAGGCATTTTTTTGCCTCTGGCTTCCCAAAGCCTGATAGCAGAATAGTAAAGTAGCATTAAGTGGGGTGTTTGTATGCTGAATGTACCCACCCGGGCCGCTTGGTAAGTGAATCCATGCATTGTAAGTGGGAGTTTAAATTACAACTGCTATTTGACGCTGTAAATAGCTGTTACATATTGTCCCACAATGCTGGTGCTGCTCGCCAGCGGAATGGTAATCCTATGGAGCCTCTAACCACGTGGATGTTTACTGAGATTTGCTGAATGGCTGACTGTAAGGGATCAGCATAGTAAATTCATCCCATTTCCCTGTGATGTCCTATTAAAAAAATCAGCTTAGATAAGTCACTTCATTAACAGATTGCGGTGAGTTGGTTTGGTTACAGTCTCTCCAAAGTCTAGCAGCTGTCTCGGTCTCGGACCCATCCGGTGCTGGTATTTCAAACCCTATTTTGTGTGCAGTTTTCTTTACATGTAGTTGACTGGCACGCTGGTTGGGAAATCGGAGATGCCAGCTGTGTGGCCGCCTTAAGTTTTCATGGCGTCTCCATGCAGTGAGGCAGTTAGAATATGTGCTCAGCAGAACTGTTTATAAAGGCCAGAACTTCTACAAGAAGTTTGGTGCTCTCATTCCCTACACTGAGTTTTTATTGTAGGGGATTTACCCTATGAGGTAACGTAACCCCTAGGAGAAACACCCTTGTCTGCAACAGCCCAACTTTTCTTCCTTTTCATTTTGTCGGTTATGCTTTTTCTGTTACCGACTCTCTTGGTTGATGAACGGGCTAGTAACAAATTCAGCAAGCCTTACACTGATATGGTTAAAGCCTTTGGTTGTCGAAGCCCTCGCCAGAATTTCTTCCCTTTGCGTTGTCTATTCTGAGCCTTTCTTACAAATGGGTCTATTTCTGGCATAATCATCACTTTCTTTTCCCGGGTTATCACGATCGAGCAGTTTGTCCATCAAGCTCTTAGGCATTATGGAAAATTATGCTTAAGATCTTAAGTGTGTGCGTTTTTAGTCCATTATTACGCTGCTTTACTTATCTTGTTAACGTCGGTGTTTTCGCTCCGCCATTATACACAGGACTTCCCTGAGAAAGGCCTTCAAAGCGTCTTGATGCAAACGACTTCAGTGTTTGTGGGAGCGATTAGGAAAGACGGCTTCCCGCATCTGCTTTGTTCTGCGTTTCCCCTCGTGCATATAAATATTGTCATATTTAGAGCCCTGAAAGAAGTTTGTGTTTTGTGCTTTCCTAGACAGTATAGGCAATGCACAGCAAGTCTAAAACCTATACAGTCAGCGCGCTTTATCTATACATAGGATAGGCATTAAGTGTCCCATAGAGCTTACAATCTAAATGGGAAACTTGGAAGATTGTTTGGGCCATGGAGTGAAGTTGAAGCTGCTCAGTTTCTCCAGGTAAAGTCACACAGTTTATAGAGGACCCCTGATGTGCTACTGGTTTGGGTTCCCAATGTATACTTATTTATTGGTTCTTGTTTAATCATTGATCTTGCAAGCAGCGAGTCCTGCAGGCGTTACAGTATGGGTTATCTACTATATATAACATTACGAGATGGATAACATAGTAATGTGATCATGAAAATAAAAGTTTTTGAAACTTTATAGCCAGTTGCTGTTGAATCCAAAATGAAAAGGCTTGTTTTGAAAGTTAAATATTCTGATTTATATTATGAGCAAATGCTGAAGATCACACCTTTTGATCCTGATTTATAAATGTGACAAGGTGTTGAACGAACCAGAGCATAGTTAATCGCTTGATAAGTGATTTTCCTATTCGATATTTTCGCTGGTGACGGAGCAGAGAAAAAGCCATTCCCACATAAAATATCAAAAGTTACAACTCGCTTTTTTCACCCTCCTACCAACAGATTGAAACTTCCACACGTTACATGAAGTGTGAGTAACAAATGATGATGTTCAGGTCACGGCACAAAAGTTGAAATATTTTTCGAGGTTTCTTTCTCAAACAATAATTCCTCATCTATTTAAATTAGATACAGAAACGTAGCAAGGCACAGGTCAGCATGGACTTTACTTAACTCCCCTTACCTAGCAATCGTCCCGTTGGCTTCGATGGTCTTTGTTGCCGTCCATGATCCTCTGTGACGTCTGGCGGGTGTTAAAATGCGTGGCTGCCTTCCCTGTTCTGCAATGAACGCCTCTCTATGTTACAAAATAACAGTGAATGCCTCTCTATGTTACAAAATAGCAAAGAATACATTTTGCACCATTCTTTGTTGTCAGAAATAATCACTCGTAGGGTCGGTTCTCCTATTGTGAGTAAAAATACACTGTCGACCCTATGTGGGTTCCCAGTCATACTGGATGCCCCCTTGGCACTACTTAACATTAACGTGGACCAATATTCCTACTTTCATAGAACAATTATCAAGCACGCACTGATCTCAGCAAAATCTAATATAAATTATGTTATAAAAAAAAAATACACCGTTCTTCTGCGTTCCCCTGTAATTTACCATCATAGAATTATACGATATATAAACATAGTAAGTCGGATGATTCAGGAACTTGGAATCAGGGCCGGCCCTACCATGGAGCAGATTGGGGCAATTGCCCCAGGCGGAACTTTGCGGCCCCAAGCGCCTTTTTTTTTAAGCGGAGGAGAGAAAGGGGCGCCGAGTGGTCTTCGCTTACCCTCTTGGTGCCCCTCTCCTCTCCGAGCCCTATAGCTCGGTCTCGGTGTCGGCTTGTAATGCTGAGCGCCGGAAAATGACGTCATTTCCAGCGCTCAGCAATAAAGCAGCACGCACTGCGGCAGAGCAGGGAGACTCACCGCAGGAAAGGTATGTGCAAGGGGGGGATAGGAAGGGTAGATAGTAGGGAGGGAGGGAGAGGAAGGGTAGATAATGACAATTTAAACTTCGCCGCAGGCGGCATTATGTCTTGGGCCGGCCCTGCTTGGAATCCGCTATAATGTAAAAGGCACATGTTTAATGTAAGGAGTCACGCGTAGAAATTGCTTTGGCTTTTTGTGTCAAGTGGAAGTTGGTTAATCTCTGGATTCTGCATATCTATCTTTGACTGTCAATCAAAAGAGAATAAAGCCAAATTTCCCAGGTAATATCAGATGACTCCATGGCCTGTACCGTTTCATGATGGATCTAATCAAACCGCTTTCTAGGGCTTCAGAACAAGCGACCAAGCATTCAGCGGAGACGGTCACCTATTCCGGCAGCCGCCGATTGCTCATATTTACTTCCAGATACAACATATTGAATTTTAATCAGATCTTTTTTTTTCTTTTAATAATATAGTTGTGTTTTTCATCTTCACAGATAGAAGGATAAAGGTAAATTTGAGATGAAGAAAAGTGGATATTTATTTTAAAATGCAATATGTTATATTTAAATAAGCTTATAAAATAAATGTTAGGATGGGCCGATTGCTGCTCGAAAAAGAAATTCAACAAATGCAAAATATGGGAATAAGATACATAAATGAGGTTTTCTAAAGCGCTCGAAAATGAATGATTATGCCTCAAAGGGACTTTATTGTTTTCTTATTTTTTTTTATTTCTATCACGCTCCCGGAGCATGCAATTATAAAAAGTGTTTGGTGTTGGCACGTATGTTTACCTTACAAGAATTTTAATATAAAGGGAAAGATAAAGCAATGTTCTCCAAGAGATTGTGTCAGATATTGACGGCAGAAGGCAGGCTTCCCAACAGCACGTCCTTCATGCGGAAAATATAAAATCTATATGATATTTATCTACCAAGTATGGATTTTTGGTTTTTCATTTTGAACATCTGAGATAAGGCTTCAAAAATGTTTCTCTCGGTGCGCTGTGATTTGACTCCGGAATTTGTAACTTTCTCTTCTACGGACATTTCTACGTAAATACAGCAGATATTTGCCTATAAACACAAACAAGCCCCCTTTTATTAAAATCCGTTTGGCTTCTGCTGGTAGTGGTCGTATGAATGCAATAACCGATGGAAACTTTGGCATAAATGAATGACTTTTTTTAAATGATTAATACTTATTTTGGAAAGTTGCTTTAAATCACTAAAGCCCTAGCACACCTACTAGAGATATCATATCTGTATGCAGCGTTTAGTTTCGGTATTGACTTTAGCCTGGCGTTTAATATATTTCAAAGGCCCTGAATGTGATATGAGCCGGGGGGATTCTTCCGATGGGCGATTCCGGGTCAGTTTTAGAGGTTTTCACAGTCTAAAAGAGTGACGTCACAACACAGGATTTAAGTAAAAACAACGGGATGCGTCCTCGTAGAGCACAAACCCCATTCTCTAGTCTTCCTCATACTGTCCACAGATCCATTTAACGGATTCAGAACATGTACCCTCACAGCTGAGCAAGATAATCCAGCAAAGGGATAAGAAAGTTAATCTCTACTGGAAACTTAACCCTAAATCCTGATGAACCGTGCAGAGCGATAGACTCTTCTCCTGCGCAGTAGAATACGTTGCATTGACATGCGGCTTTACCGCTCGCCATTATGTTTGCTTAGACAGAGTTCAGCCGCGGCCTGGCCCTTGACCGGTGTACGCGGCTTCCTTTCTTGAAGGGATAAATTCAATTCTGTCAGATATTCCGTCTCACCTTGTTTCTAAATTCAGTGGAAAAAATGACTACTGAGGGCAGCGTAGATCTTTGTAACAGAAAGCAAGTCCGATGACATCATTGGAGTCATTATGTGAGACGGTTATGTCATTTTTTACAGAAAGGTACGTGTAACGTGTAAATGTGTTAATCCTCTACTTATACTGGGCTTTAACTTCTGTAACTTTATTTTATATTTAAAGGGCATATATCCTTTTAAACCCAGGGCTTGACGTTTTTTTTTAAATCTAGGAGCCAGCTAACAAAGTTAGGAGCCAGGAGTTAGGAGAATAAGTTTTATCCCAGTTTTAAACCCATTATCTTACATTGACCAACCAGATCTTCCTATTGTGACTTATATCTGATTCGTATGGGAGCCATTCACAAAGCGCTCGTTCCTGGTCCTACGTTATTTTGAAATATACCGCATAGGGCGACACAATTGATTGCCGATTTTATTCTGCATCTTTAAGTCAGACTTGTAATGAATATTTTGCCTCAGGAGCTTTTAAGGCCCGGATAGTTTACTTGATCATTATGTTTATTGTGGGCTTTGCAACAAAACGTTGTATTATTGATTGCCGTCTGTGGTTGTTCTGCATTATATCTGATCGTAGAAATACCAAGTCTTTCATTTTAAAGATAACGCTTCTGGCAGCAGAAATTCACTTTCTGTTTTGTGGACATTCACGCCAAGACAGCTTGTATTTGACGGCAGAAATAGACTTACTGATGTTTGGGGGGGGGATCTAAGTTCAGAGGTACGCACACAATACAACCAAAATACTGGCGGCATTTTATTTTAACCAAGTGGTGCACTGATTATTAAAAAAGAAAAAAGTCTTTGTGGAACAGCGTGATATTCTGGGGTCTATTTGGTAACAGGTTTGCTTATTCCTTCTTTTTTGAGAACTCTTAAACATCGCTGGTTTGTCAGGTTCATTTGTCATTAAGGAGCTATGGAAATCATGACATGTCATTCAGATGACAGGAAGCCTTTTTGGTCTCTTGACGTTCGCCTGGATGATTGCCGTGACAAGCGCAAATTGATTGCGCCAGCATTTCTCCCGACGCGCCATTGGTATTTACCAAAGACGCATAGCGGTGAAGCATATTTACCAATAGCGGTGAAGCATATTTACCAATGGCGCATAGCGGTGAAGCATATTTACCAATGGCGCATAGCGGTGAAGCATATTTACCAATGGCGCATAGCGGTGAAGCATATTTACCAACTGGACGCAGTAGCGTGAAGCCATATTTACAATGGGCGACATAGCGGTATGAAGCATATTTACCAATGGCCCATAGCTGTGAAGCATATGTACCAAATACGCATAGCGGTGAAGCAATTTATCACAGCCCATAGCGCGTGAAAGCATATTTACCAATGGCCATAGCGGTGAAGCATATTTACCAATGGCCATCAGCAGCGAGGAAGCAATATTTACAATGGCGCATAGCGGTTGAAGCCATATTACCAACTACGCTTGAGCCAATACTTTACCCATGGCGCAAGCCGGATGAAAGCATACTATTACAATTGGCCGCTAGCGGTGTGAAGCTATTTATCAATGACCCCATACGCGGGGAAGCATATTTACCAATGCGCAATACGGTTGAAGGATTTTACCAATGGCCCATAGCGGGGAAGCATATTTACCAATGGCCCATAGCGGTGAAGCATATTTACCAATGGCACATAGCAGTGAAGCGTTCCCAGGCAAGAACCACGTGCTCAGAAGAGCGTTTCCAACCAAGTGTTTACAGTTTTCGCTTAGTATAACTTGGTTCCATCAAATATCTTTATGGGGTACACCACAGAGCAGAACATGATACCTCGGCCCTGACCTCAGACCCACCGTTATACCCTCTACAGTCAGAGATAAAACCCCCCAAAAACAAGTCCGGGATTCAGCTGATTAAGGTTATAACAAAAATAAATAAATTGCCTTAATGATCAGAGGGACATGTTCTGTGCTGCCATTTCATTTTGCATTACCCCCTGGAATATCTGGAATCGCACAAACAACACAGTTCCGTTTGGGTTGCAGACTGGGACTGCCACTTTAACTTGCGTACTCTTTCCCCCTTTGGATCAGCCGGCTCTGAAAATGATTTTTATTATTTATTACTTTATATATTTGTTTTTCCGTTTTGTCGCCTTCAATCATTCTTGTTATTGGAGTTGAGAAAATAAGGCTTTTTCCTCAGCCTTGGAGCCGTATGCTAGACAACATCAAGCAGAAACCCTCTGGCAGAATACAGAGCTTATTGCTTTTTGTCTTTGGACAAAAGACAATTCCATGGTTGATTGGTTGAAATTATTTGCATTGCTGCCATTTTTTTTCTTTAATAATGCGGTATTTTAGGTATAGCAGGTTACATTTTTTTTACATTTATTTTCCTCTCAATTTCAGGGGGAACATTTTGTTTAAAATTATTTCTTGAATACACATGTCACAGATTGTATTTTCTAAATATTGCCGCCTAAGAAATATCGTAGGTCATAGCCTCTATGGCGGGCCAGCGGACCGGCTAATATTATATTATAATTATATTATAGGAAGTCATGAGAACTGATAGATAAATAAACTGATAAACAAATGACATTGTTTGCTTCCGTCTTTCATTCTTTTTTCATTTATTATTCGTTATTCTTGGAATTGAATGATTATCTATAACCGTAGAGGGTATGTTGGCGAGTCCTGCAGCTGAGGGATCATGTTCTGGTCTTGGAGGAAGGATTAATGAGGTTTTGGTCTCTAGTACCCTCTGGGTCTCCTTCCCTAAGCTTGCTTGTTTCCATGTAAAGGACAGGTATGTATTTGCCCCTGGATAGGGACCCTGTGCCATGATGCCTGGGGCCGGGCTATTGTAAGCGCAACTCACTATTAGAAAATGAAAACCACATTCATGATTGATCTGCTGATGATATTAGTTATTACCGAGGCAGGGGTAAATCTACGGATAATTTCTGCTCTGATCTATCTGTATTGTCATCTACCTTCATCAGACAGATTTCAGCGAAGGGAGCTCAGTATGGGGCAACTATTTGATTTTTTTTTTAAACTGCTTGAAAATAAATCTGTGATTGAACTGTGATGTTTGTAGAAAGCTGGATGATGATCAGAGGCTGCCGTTTGTGATTTGAAATAAGCCTAAAAATCAGACTTTTTAATCAGCCAGCAGAATATATTTTACATTATCCCATGCGATAAAATTATACATTTAAATTACACTCATGGATGTGGCATTTTTATGCTGGTCCTGTGGAAAAAACTTTGTAAGTTCTAAAGCTTTTCTGCAGTTGGGGTATATTTACATCTTCCGTAAACGGAATGTCCCGGCCCTGGTCGCTTTTGCGTGGAACTTTCTTTTGCATAATAGCCAAAAAACTCCAGATCCACTAAGAATTTTGGTTTATTCATGAATTTTCGCGTGACCTGCGTGGACGTTTTTACGTGTCCATGGCTTTACCTTGATTTATCAAGAGCCGGTCTCAGAGAAATCCCTGCCAGGAAGAGAGCCACTTTGCCCTGTGTAATGTATACTTAAATTAGGAGAGGACTTTCTCCCCACAGCTCATGTTTAGCTGAAGAATTCATTTCCAAATCTTACATTCAATTCCATTTGATTGAGTATTGATGAGATCTCAATAAATAAATGTGTCATTACAGCAATTAAAGCTGACCCGAGTTCACCCAGCTAGTCAGATTTTATTTTCTGTAAAAATTAGAAAAAATATATTATTATCTTTGAAGCCGATAACTTTAATAAGTCACCCCCTTGGTGAGAAGAATAATTAACAGATTGGTGTTACCTGCTGGCGGTGAGGCTTTGTAAATTTCAATTAGTTCCATCAATCATTACATGTTAAATACTGCAAACATACAGTACTACTAGATTACGTTTCCAGTGGAAAATATGTTTTTATTTTAATTACAATAGGGATTGCATTGACCTTCTCCACCATGTATACGTCTGTTTAATTTGAATACTTTCTCTGCCTCTGGCTGCTTTGTGAAGCGTAAACAATTAAATTAAATCATAGGAGTAATGTCACTGCTATATTCGGCTTTTTTCCTTACCGTGGGCTGCTACGGAAAGTACTGAACCCGTTTCCAATGGAAAAGGTTCCACCGCAGGTGCAGGAAGAATAACAAAGTTCCACTCAAAAAAGACCATCTTTTGCTGTATTGTGCAATGCTTTTATTCCTTTATATACAATTATGCTCTTTTTCAATTTTATGCTTGTTCGTGAAGATATGTATGTAAGTGTAAATGCGCATAGATGGAGGATTAGGCAGATAATGGCTCGGCCCTAGTTACTGTGACTATGGCCCTGTGCGGCTGAGCGTGAAGCAGAAGGAGCGTAGATATATATATATAGATATATAGATATGTTTTATAGTTTATTTTTATCATTTAATAAAATGCAATGTGAGCGAACAGAATAAAAATCTAATATTAAATCAATATTTTGTGAGACTACCCTTTGCCCTAAAAAAAGTATCAATTTTTCTTGCTTCACTCGCACAACACTTCTTAAGGAACTCGGCAGGTAGGTTGTTCCAAACATGTTGGAGAACTAAGCATAATTTGTCCGTGGATTTAAGCACCCTCAATTGCTTCTCTCTCTTTGAGTAATCCCAGATAGGCTCGATGATGTAGAGATAACGGCTCTTCGGGGGCCATGCCATCACTCTCAGGACTTCCTTGTTCTTCTAAACACTGAAGATGCTTCTTAGTGGCTTTTGCTGTATATTTTGGGTTATTATCAAGATGCAGCATACATTTGGAGCCAGTCAGTTCCCTCCCTGGCATTATAAGTATCTATCTGTGCTTCTTAACATTGAGGAGACCATTAATTCTGTTTGCAGAAATGCAACTCCAAACTTGCAAGGAACCCCCACCATTCTTCACTAATGACTGCAAATGCTCATTTTTGTACCGCTCCCCAGCCCTTGAGCCAAGAAGGCTGCTACAGCCTAATATTTCAGATTTTGACTCAACAGTCCAGAGCACCTGCTGCCATTTTTCTGCCCTCCAGTTCTTGTGTTTTTATGTATCGCTTGGCCTTGTTTCCTTGTTGGAGGTATGGCTTTTTGCCCCAAGTCTTCCATGAAGACTGCTTCTGACCAACTTTCTTGGGACGGTAGATGGGTGTACCAGGGTCCCGCTGTTTTCTGCCAATGCTGAACATCTTCCGATTACAAAGGGAAATAAAAATGATGTGCCTTTGATTTGCTGCACCAGTAGTCGACCACTACATCTACGGTTCTTAACATTGCTCGTATCTTTGTGCTTGGAGAGAACATCTGCAAAGCCCTGTCTGCTTCACAATTATTGCCTGGGAGAAGCCTTGCCGATGCAGCATTAATTCAGCCAATGCTTCTCTGACGGCACTTCTGGACATCTTCCGTTTGCAAAGAGAAGGAAGCATGATGAGTCTTTTATCGGCTGCATGAAGTTTCCCTGTCCAACGACTTTGTCTACGGTTCTCAGCATTGCCAGCTTCTTTGTGCTTCTTCAAAAGAGCCTGGACAGAAGATCTGTTTGCCTTGAAAATTCCACCTGAGAGACACCTTGCCGATGGAGAATAGCTACCTTGGGTCTTGTTGCTGTTCTCAGTCTTGCCATGGTGTATGACTTTTAACATTAAACTGTCTTCAGCTTAAGAGCCACACATACTTTCAATCATCTCTTTTATTTTCCTTTACAGGCATCTGTTATGCTAAATATCACAAAAGATTTCATGCGAAATTAGATCCAGGCCACAAGTATGGTTTTAACATATCTTTGAAGGTCCTTTTGTGTACTGAGAACAATGACTCTTATCGTGCTATCGGTCTGAAATCCAAATGAAGGATATTATTTATTATAAGCCGCGGTGCTGGGTACGCCCCATGTAGACTGAGATGGCTCACGTTTCGTCTTTAGGTGAATATTATGTTGATCAAAGAAAGTCTGCGTTTACCACCCTCCAGTCCTTATGTTCTCGGTAAGATGATATCAGACAGGACAGTTAATTATTGGTGTATGGCCCAGGGCTTAGGGTAATTAATGAAAGAAGCTGATAACTTGAATCTGTGCAGTTCGCAAAAGCATTAGCTAGAGTCAAATAGCTGGAGAATTAACACGGAGACAGCTATTGATTGAATATGGATAAGGAGCCTTGTTTTTGCACATATGTTACAAACGTATTTCATTCTTCATCCATTTTCAGTCTTAATACATTAGAGAGAGAATTATTTTACAAAAAGTAACAGTAAGGGTGAGTACGGGGCTCAATAGAACACAATCACTTATATATCTTGCTCCCACCGCATTATATATATATATATATATATATATATAATTTATTTTACATTGTAACCTGGGGTAATTGGATTTGCCACGTGTAGGTAACTTCTTTATGTGCGTCTGTACGTATTTGCTATAGTTTGCTAGCAACAGGCTAGTGTTGCCTAGAATTGGCTTCCATGGTGTTTCCCGTACACGAGTGTTGGTGAGCGAGAGCAGGTCTTGGCTGTCCGGTTTCCCGTTAATAATAATTAGTCTGTAGAAGGGAGTAGGGTAAGCGCCCAGGTCTGCACGAGGAACGCTGTTCAATTCAATATTTGGAATGAAAGTATATTTTTTCTAAAACCCAGGTGCGTTGCTGTGTTAAATGAGCACAGAAAACAAGCGGGCGATGTGCATTCTGACGGCTGACACTTGGTGCATTCCAGCAGTGTATTCCTATTTATTTGGGCTGTGTTTGATAAGACGGAGGAAGCCGTGTGTTGCCTGGAGATTACTGTTAACTGTCTGTATCTTTGAGAGTCTTTGAGCCCCCGAGCAACTGAAACCCCTCGTTACTTGTTGTTATTTTTCTTCAGGCTGAGTAATGGTTGAAACAAGAGCTTAGCATAAAGCACGCAGCAGGGGGACATACACATCCTGCGCATGCCACGAATGCTTAGTAGCCTTGTGATAAGGAATCTGATGGCTTTCCATGAGAATGGAGGCATGTGCTAGGAGTAGTTTCATACATGATTCTTATGACGACATGCTTCCAATCATACAGCCGCCTGGTTTCTCCAGTTTGTGTGTTGCTCTGTTCCATTGTGTCCTGCACCCTGCCCTGACTTGGCCTTGTGGAATGCTGGTTGAATGACAGGGATCACATAACATCTCCCAGATACATAGGATTAAAATATTAGTCTTTGATGAAGTACATGTAAATAGTGCATTACAGAACCCCCTGATGTTTCATGGCTTTTGGCATACGCACAGTGGGGGTTGTCCTCTTGAAAGGGCCATGCATTAGTTGCCTAGCGGTGCCAAGGCCTAAGCTTGGGGAGAGTCTCTTAACGAGGGGCCACACCACAAATGTATTTATCTTCCGGTGTGCCATGTACTTTCTGATCGGTAACAATGGAACAAAATCGTGAGATATGGTGGTTCTGCAGAAGGACTTCTTGTCTTCTGATTCCAAATATTCTTTAATCATCAAAAGAAAATGAGAAAGCAGAAAGTGAAGCGCCCAAGAATTCTCATACAGAATGTTTAAATAAGATAAATACACGGACAAAAATAAAAGCAAACCAATGCTCCTTATTTCTCCCAAACGTGATGATCTTGCCAAATTATTTGGGCAGCGAATTGACTTTTCTAATCCGCTCCAGTGCCGCAGGTCTGCGGTATTTTTACACTTCACCAAGTGTGAAATTATTGACAAATTAATCGGCTAAAAGGAAATGTTCTGTAATTGTGCTTGAGGTTCTGTGCGCTCTCCGCAGTGCTCGGGGGGGTAGGTCGTTTTATGGAATATAATTGCCATTAAGTGTTTTGCCACATGTGGGTATAGCCTCTTACACTCCGATTTGGGAGTCCTCACCATCTCTGGAAAAAAGTTTGTGCGGCGGCAGAAGACTTGTCATAGTTTGGGAGACTTTGAAGAAATGTGCGGCACAGCTCAGGGATATGGACAGGAATGGGAAATAAATGAAAGTACAATGGAAGATTGATCAAACCTTTATCACAGCAGGGGGACGGCAAGCAACTCCTGCTAACCATGCCTGGGACTCACCATTTCATTAAAATCCTCTAATAGTCTGCAATGAAGGCAAGTATTTAAGTCTCGTCAGCAAAAGAAAGAAGCAGGAGCGAGGAAGCCATGACTGTGAGCGGTAAAGTGCAGACAGCAGCTAAGGGTTATTGTTCTTACTTCAATCCAAATGGCAGGCTAATTGCAATGTTTACATCTAATATTAACTCCAAAGCACTTGTGAAACGTGAGTTGCCCTGTTGGATAGACTCAAATGCAGATACAAGGTTACACGAGTCTGAATTATTTATGAACATACAGCTTGGATGGTACGGGGAATAATCTCAACTACAATCCACCCAAGTCCAGCTTTTAGCAATCACCTTAGTAACTGTCCTGAAAAGCTGTATATTGTTCAGCACCCATAGCCGCATTCATGTGGAACATTTTAAAGCCCCCTGCTGTATTCTACATATACTGCATGCTGTATTCTGAAGCATAACAGAAGCCTCTTCTGCGGTGGTTCTCCCCATCGAATATCTGTATCTTTTTCAATATGCACAGTAGGCTCGGTGCCCTCCAGTCTGTTTGCCCCATTTTTTTATATAGGCAGGTATTTATTCCTTTGAGCGAGTTCACTACCTGCTCAGCTCTCGGTTTCTTCTATCATAATTACCTAAATTTAACAAGAATCTCCATACCTGACTACAACTAATCCCATCAAATTCACTAGTGGAGGTATTAAAGCTTCATTCTCCTGCATCCGACCAGCCTTGTGGACACAACGTGATGTCCTGCGAGGAAAGACAATTGGACCGTATGTTCTTGCCACCTCTAAACAGATGTTTAGACACCCGTGTCTGATGTAATATAACCAGGACCGAGAACACAAGGCTTCATCGCTGCAGGACCTCTTCCAGTTTTCAAGTAGACAACAGATAATCCTGATTAACAAGGTCAGGCATCTCTTAACCTGATCCACTTACTCATGTAACTTGGGTTTCACCACGGTAGTCACCACCACTTAATTGCTGGTGCAGTCCCCCTGCCATGTTTCATGTTGGCCGCTTTGTTTAGCGTTTCGTTTTTCCGTGGGCTGTGAGGTTACGTAGTATCAGCAGGTGGATTTTCATGCTCCTTTTCCAACTCTTTCTTGGCAGAATTTCAAAGTATACGCTGTTGTAGCTCAGTAGCACATCAGGGCTTTCTGCGAGGAGACATGTCTTTTGATTAGCGTTGTGCACTAAGAGAAACGTGTGATGGAAAAGAAAATGATGAAAATGATCTGTCTTTTGACAAATTTGTTCCAATTTGTGCGTTTAGTGTTTAACATGTATTGTTTTATCTAGCGGTTTGACATTGGTGTGAGTAAAGCATGCTTGGAGTAGGGGCTCAAGGACAGCTAATCGGATGGACCAGCCCAATGACGGCACTCTGGAGTGCAATGAGGAGCACAACATATAATCCATGGACATTTTTCAATGGTTTCCTCTTCATAGATGATAGTTTGTGGAACTGGTTGATAGTTGTATTGTGTATTGTAATTATGGTTTATTTTATTGGACCAGAAAAAGCGAGCAATGAACTGATCTGCTCGGTATTGCTCACTTGTCAAGCACTGGACGGGTCATTTTCTGTACAGAGTGACAGATCTCTCAATAGCGAGGCCATGGTTAGCTACGCATGGGATTTGACACCATTGTGCCACCCAAGGCCAAAACCCACGATTTACAGGGTCTAGTGAGGGTTAATTGGTGTTGGGAGCTTAGTGCCTTTTACAAGACATTAAAAGCATGTTAATAGTCTAAAGCTGGATTTTAACTCTTATCATTCTTATACAAATTCTTTGCCAAAAAAACTTTCACAGCTGTTCACACGGCAGGTGTTTTCTTTCACCCTTCTGTATGAATGATCTGCTTTCCTCCAGGGACTGGCTGGGTCCCATCACTCTGCCGGGTCCCATCACTCTGCCGGGTCACATCACTCTGCTGGGTGCTGTTTATTAGCAGCTCCCACACAGTGTGCTCCGGACAAAATGATCACATTTCAGCTTTTTCTGTGTTTTAAAAGAAGTATAACACAAGCGCTAACACTCATATTTACAGCAGAGGGTTGTGCGCTTAGTTGTGTTATCCAGCTTTTTTTTATGGGAGAGAGGGGATGCGTAGCCTTAGGGATCAGACCTCAGACATCATGCGATATTCTTTTTTTCTATGGTGCAATGGAATCCATGAATCAGGGGTCATAAATCCAAGCATGTATTTCCCTAAAACAAAAAACAAAAACAGTCACACTGCTGAGCCTCTAGATGTAGTTCTATTGCTATCTTGCTATTTAGTTCTTGAAGACAATAAGCCGGCTAAAGGCTGCCGTTATAAGGAAGCGCATTTTACCCGGTGTCTAATATTACAATCTGCAATTAGTTTGCTTTTAAGACTCATAATGAGGGTAGATTTTGTCACGTTTTCTACCAGAGAAGCCGCACATTATGGCCATGCCTGGCTGGCTTCACATACTGCCATAACAAGCTCAGACGCAAGTTAACTAAGCATTTCTTTTTATTGTTTTGCTGCAGTCCCACTGTGATTCTGATGAACATCTGTTCCATTATAGGAGCGCACAGAGAACAACACTTGTCTCGCCTTGTTCACTAATCCAGACGTGAATGGGCATACGCTATTAGTGCCAGGCAGTGGTGCTTGTATCCATCTCTCATAAACTGATGTGCAGAGCTTTACTGCTCCCGACGCTCCTGTGTGTCAATAAATCTGCCTTTCGCAGCGTTCATAGCACCTGTAACCGAAGCTCTTAAGATTCCAGTTCTCAGCATCCTGGATTGTTAATATATCCTTGCCTGAGCTCTGGTGGATCAGGTGGTGAGTATCAAGGTATGCAGATGATAAAGTGATGAAGACCCCAAAGCACCAGACCACCACTTTACCTCCATACTCTCCCCCAACCGTTGTAGAGTCGGCATCTAAGAGGGTTCATTAGCAAAACGTAAAGCCAAACGTGGTATCTTAAGATGTTGTTGACAATTTCTGTTTGTCTGAAATAATAAATACCTCTACAAAAAGCAGCGCTGTCAAAAATAAAAGGGAACTAAAAGGTGGGTCTGCTTAAGGAGCTCTTAAAGCTATGAACAATCAGAGCCAACCTGAGCTTCTTTTCCAGAGCTCTTTTTTTAATGCGCAGTTCTTTTCATAAAACAGTTGTATTTATATAATGTTTGTCTTTTAATAGAACAGGCATTTGTTTGTTTGTTGTTGTTGTTCTGCATTTACCGGATGTATATACATTGGCAGAGAGCTTCTTTCCAGGCTACCGGCTTCTCTTATAAATACTTAATTGCAGCAAAAACAAGTGAACGCGCATGCCAAAAAGTATTACCGCATCTTTTGTCGTTACATGCGACAAGCCAAATTGGTTTTACAGAGCAGTTAATTGATACCGGGTGGGAAAAGGAACAAAATTCATAAAAACAAAGGAGCTGGTTTGTAAAATAAGGAGGATCACATAAAACGGCCCATAGCTCGTGCTGCGAAGACAGGATAGCGGCAGACGGTTTCCTGATACAGATACTACGCGGGTCACACCGCTCTAACACTTATACCCTATCTTGAAAACGAGGGTTAAAAGCATTCTTTTCGTATATTTCTGTCTAACCGCTTCGAAGAGAGAGGGATATTGGCTCAGAGCTGTATGAATGTCTTAACCTACAGACTAAGTGATATAACCACAGTTCCCAGCCATAAATAAGACGTTTCATTTTATCTAACCCTGAAAGAATAAAAAATACAGAGCGTTAATAATTCACCTGGTTGAGGTAACGGGTTCAGTAGCTGTGGAGGTAAGGGGCACAGACCGAGTAGCCGGTAGAACGAGTGCCCTTCAGGGAAACTGGCGATAACGGGGGCACCCTTACAACATCGCTGTCCAAAGACCTTGCTCTGATTGATCAGACTTTGTACCCAGATACAAGGTAATGAAGTTTACCAAGTCGGTTTACCAAGTCGATCTCTTCAGACACTAAAACCACTGTTGGCTTTATTGTACGGTTGGAGAATTACTCAAAGCTGCACCCTTTGATAAGAAACAGTCTATTATAATATTGCCCGAAGCATCTCCTCCGATGAAGCAGCTCGCTCAGGAAACCACGGCAGAGGTGAAGCATAGTTCAGTAATACATTGACGCACCGGCAACATGGCAGAGCTCCTGTTTCATACGGTTTCCATTAAGTACCCTCTCGTAGAAGAAGCAAGGACTCGGAACACTCAGACGTTTGCCCAAATCCTTAATGTTCTTTGCCCGAGATGACCCTAAATGTCACATAGTGAATTCGCCGTCATTCTCCTGCAGACTCTTGCGTGATCTTCTGCTTTAGTTGACAAACCCCCCAAATCCTCAAAAACGCTGCAGTGAAAGCTATCAGTCGGTGTCTAGAATAAGACAAACCTTCATTCTGAGTTTTAATTTGACTCGGATTTCTGAGCTTTGCAGATTCTCTTAAGAATGCGTAATATAAGCGTAAAAGTTAGTGAAAGATAGCTCCAATTTATATCCAATGCGAGGAGCTTTCTGGAATTATCGTATAGATATAGACTGAAATCTCCGAGGTTTAACTAATCCAAATGCTACATTAAACACTTAATATTCCCCACTCGTCAATGTGATTGACACTGCAAATATGTATTCTTGCTGGTAAAAGAATTAATATATCAGGCGCCTATTTGTCCTTAAATACATTTAACATAATTAAATGTACATCATGGTTTGTTAACGTAATCTTGCTCTCAAGGCGTATGGCTTATTAGATACATTAATACTGTTATTAGATCCCAGTCAACACCAGCTAGGTACAAGTGGGGCTTTAAGTACCAGACCGTGACGCGCTCACCCAAACATTACAGCTAATTGTTAATCGGGTATAATATATGAACCTGGGCTCATTATGACTAATACACGGCCTGTTCGCTGTAAGCTGTTTCATGTTAATAACATTTCCCTGTTTGGTAGATTGCTTGTTTTAGACTAAATTGAGCACAACAGATGTCAATTTAATAACAGCGCTCTATTTCTATATAAAGAATTAAAAAAAACCCACACCGTTCCCAGTGTTTTAAATACAGGAGGCTAAGGAGCCGTCTTAAAAATGTTTCTTCACTTCGCTTCGGCATAAAGTTTCACCAGATGAACAAAAGGTTTCAGGGCCGGTACCCCCTGTTGAGCATTTTCACTGAATCCTCTGTAATAACGAAACTTCCATTCTGGGTTTTGCGGGGTAACAGCCGCTTACCCCGCATTAAAGGCCCGTTTCATGGTGTTGATGCATCCGCTATAGCGCTAGGCGCTCCGAGCTGCCTTGTGGTCACAAGTCTTCCCATTTCTTTGTCTTGCGTGGGGGTGTTCTCTCTCTCATGATAGATTTCTCACGGTTTTCTATTAGTAGAAAAACTTTACGGTATGTTTCCTTTTAAATTGTCTAACTGTAAAATCCGGTAATGTTCTGCATCGTGCCGAATAAAGTCTTCAAGGTGCGAGCCAAGGTTAAATCTGAATTGTCATCTACACCAATAAACATAACTCAGAAGCACTAAATTGGGTAACTAGCATACAGCGCTTTTCCTTGTAAATATCATTTTCCATTTGCAAAGTTCAGACTAAATTGGATTTTGCCTCCTTGTTTAATGTAGCAATAAAAGCAGTGGTTACCAGCTGAGAGATGCCAAGTGCCAAGGTACCCACAGCCACAAATATATAATTATCCTCGCCTGTGCACCATAAAAGAACCAACTTAATGCCGTCAAAGGATGCCTTGTTCTTCGATAGGCCTACAAATCCCCTCCGTATGGATTAGAAACACACCAGCCATGATATTCACTTTATAATTAGAGTGCCACATTTACATTAACCCTTTTCTCCTGGGCAAATACATGAGGGGGGTTCATCGGGATCACTTTTATGTCGGTAGCAGATCATGGAGATGGCGTTGTACAGCAACTCTGGAGCTGCAACCTCTTCTGCAGGAAAGTCACTTTTTTTACGTTCCTCAACAAACAAACAAAAAACCAACAAAACATAATGATATAATATAAAAGCACTTAGTACTTTAATAAGTATTCTCAGTTGGTGGGACTATATGGGCACAAGCCTGTCCCTTTACGTTTAGGATCATTTTAAGCCTCTGCATCAAGCTGTATTGTTCATATTATTATTAATGTTTCTAATAAATCGTGAATGAAACATTCAGTATTCACATTTATCATTAGATGACCCAGTTTACATCGTTTATTTTCTGTTTCTGTTTCATTGATGTGTGTTCATCATCAACTTTCAAACCGCTTTCCTGAGTTATTATATTGGCGCTGAAGGATTAATTCCAGGCAGGGCTCAGCAGTGTTGGAGTAAGCCTAGGAAGCGGTGTATGTGCCAAACCTGAACATATATTCCCTCCTGTCCCAGGATTATGTTATATCGCTCCAAACACCTTGACTCAAGTACCCCACGTGGCCTAATCTTTGTGCCCCCTTTGGGGAAGAGGATAGAATTAGTGGCCACAAACCTGTAACAGTCCATACTTTTTGGAACAGAGAAGGGACTCTTGCCTATGTCCGCCATACCGGACAGGTTCCAGGCACAGGCGCCCACGGCTGTTATCTGCCTTCCTCTATTTTATATCGATCTGAATGTGTTAATATTTTCGGAGAAGACGGGAAAAAATCACCAGAACCTGTAATTTGGAATATAATGCTTTTAATGCGAGATTGGCTCTTTATACAACACGTTTTTTAATGTGTCGCGACTGATAAGTGCGCTAACATTAGGCTATAATTTCATTCTGTTCCTAGTTTTACTCGGCCACTGAAAGGAAATATGCGCCTGTTAAACAAGCCGTCTCGCTCTCTAATGTGTATATAAAATGATCTGCTTAATAAATAATAAAGGATTTACTTAATGGCGTTTAGATTTGCTTACTGTTCAAGCTGTGAAAGTATAAAATAAAGCTAATTTATAACTAATGTTACTGGGTATATTTTGACTGCTCGCTGTCGGGCGTTTGGTTTAACCCTTTCCTTTGTGTCTAAGTTAAATAAAATAAGGCTATTACGTGGAATAGTCACAAGCATGTTCAATACTTTGTATCTGTCGTAGCAGAGATAACAAAACATTACTATGAGAGGAGGTGGCAAGCGGAGGCATCATTTACTTAACGGTCACACACAGTGATATCGCGCTAGCCTTCCCGCCACCCTGAAGGCCACGATTAGATTTACTTAGAAAGTCTAATATCCCTTATACCCTTATAGAAGAATATATCTTAAAGTCTTCCTTGAGTAATCCCGTGTAGCCATGCTGTAAAATCTCCATTGTTCCTACATGGTCCAACATTTCTTCTCACTGATTGGCTGCTTGGAGCTGTCAATCGTTGGCAGGGATATAGTTCCAAATTAATGGAAACTCAATGGGAATACCTTACACATGCGCACTAAGGTCTCGACAGAGCAGAGCCAACGCTAGAAGGTGAGTACATGCATGGCATGGCACCCCACGGCATTTGGCGAGGGGTAAGGAAAGGGACGGAATGTATTGGGGGGGGTTCTGCAGAACTACACAAAATTAAAGGGTCTATGCACCCATCATATGCATTAAAGCGTATCTAATGGCTGGAGTGTCCTCTTAAGGGCCAGTCTCGGATTTTGCGTAACCCTTGCAGACACATTTAAATGCCTGGCTTCTGTAAAGGATTAGAGAGGATTTTCTGGCGGACTTGTGTTTATTCGTTTTTGTGTATTTTCTAATCTTTTGTTTTATAGTCCAATTCCTTCACTTGACTCCAAGTTTTAAGAAGTTTAAGCACAGGCTCTGTCTTCTTTAAATCTATACCCAGCCTCTGAACAATCATCAACTCTCTGGGTGATGTTTTCTTCAAAGTGACGCTAAAATCAATACGTTTGAAAGGCAAACATGTTTACAGATCCGGGTTTTCCCAAAAGCCCAGCGGTTTTCAAGCTACAGTTTATTTTAGTTTGTTTCTTGAAAAGAGATGAATTCTGAGAATCAGAACAAAAGTTTCCTTCCATAAATAAAGGATGGCTTGTGAAGAAAAGTAACGGGACTTTTTTTTTTTTTAAGCAAACTTTCCAGACGCTGTGTAGAAAGCTCAAAGTCGACACACAAGGAGGATAAGTGAAATTGCCTTTCTGTGTCCTAAGACATATCTTTTCTGACCACTGAAAAAATCAACCCGGCACCCGGAGCCAAGAGATTGTATCGAGAAACCAGGGTTTGAGATAAAGCTAATTAGACCTGTATGTCGCGATGCCACATTTATTAGTACGGGTTACTAATAATCATTGCTCTAACGCCAGACATATAAATCAACAATAAATATTCCTCTAGAATATTAAGAAAGGGTGACTATCTTTTTCTATCTGCTTTATTGTCAGGGGTTACTGTCGGTAGCCGCCGTTGTACTGTCGGTAGCCGCCGTTGTACTTCGATGTAGTGCATGAAGTGTACTGTCGAACCACGGACGTTCTATAAAGCATTTCCTCTCCCGATACCGCGTTAGGATCTGTACTTCAAGCCGTGACACTAACCTGGGTCACTCAGAAGTCTTTCACAAGCATTTAATTGGTATGTCAAGGGGGCTTCTGGTACCATAACATGCCTGATCCCCCATTAGCGTGTTACGTGCTTTCCAATGACCACTTTACTTGCGTGCTTTGCTGCGGCTAAAAGCTACTATCTCAGCGCTGAATTCTGTTTTTTGTTCTCCGCAGCATAGTAATGACATTCTGATGTTTCTTAAATGGTTGCACTCCACAGTCTGACTATTAACTCAGTTTCTAAGCATTATATCAGCTGGCAAGGGACTGTGCTGGCTTACCAACATAATAATAATAATACATGTTATAGATGGATAAAGAGTGGCAGGTTGTTTGACTATATAGCACATATCCCAAATACTAATTTTTGCAGTCCACTGTGTGTGTAAATGTATATATGTGTAGATTTATAAATATATATATGTATATATATAGTTTAGATGGCCGTTGTAAATCCCCGGAATGACCTTACGGTGTCCGAATGGGGCAGCCATGACAGGAGTCCGATATGGCGGTCTGAGGCCATTTTAATGAAAACCAGCGAGTGGCCTGTGCTTGCTGTGAGCTGTGGTACCATCATCTCACCACAGCTAATAAAATCATAATGTCCGACATGATTAATGAATATGCACCCGTCCTGCGAGCCGAAAAAACAACAGCACATTATGGTCTATTAAATGAACCAAGGGTGCAGATTTGTAATTACTTTATCAAGCATTGATTTCTGAGAGCAGGAGCAGAGATTTATCACGCAAAGCTTTCTAGATCATTAGTGAGACTTAATTATTGAGGATTTTTTTGTTGTTTCCTACAGCCATGTTTGCCTTATGCGTTTGGTCATTATCATTTTGTGCTTTTAAAGAAGGCGACATGTCAACAACATGCTGTATGCTGAACAAACTGTTGCTGTCTCCAGTTACCTGCTGGGGTTTAATCTCCTACACGCACACTACACGCACACTACACGCACACTACACGCAGGATGACTTGTATGTGTTTAAATGGCAGGTTTACCTACTATCCAATCACTTAGATACAATTGAGTTACCAGACCATTAGATAAACACAAGACAGCAGTATTGTCATTCTGGGATCAGAAATTGAGTTACGGACGTTACATTTAAAGAGATTATTTAACTGAATGGATATTTGAGCTGCATGGACAGATTATGCGCACGCACGCTATGTGTGACCATCTTGCATCCGGCGTGACGCTTGGATCCAAGGAGAAGGCTAGGAGCTAAACTAGCCATGCATCTCTCCCTCTTAAAAACCAGATAGAGAGCTGGGCCACCCTACCCAGCTGCTGTGCCGGAGGATCATGGGGGTATTATCGCAATGGCCCTTCCCATGCGCAGCCAGGCATGAATCTGGCAATAGCCCCATTCAGCCCTGAAAACAAGCTTGACCGCAAAATCAGTGGTTGCCAATGACCGATACCCTGATACCGTCGCTGGATAGGAATGCCTGCACCCAGCTATATGCCCCTGCACCCAGCTATATGCCCCTGCTAGGTATGCCTGCACCCAGCTTATATGCCCCTGCTAGGTATGCCTGCACCCAGCTATATGCCCTTGCCAGCACACAGTACCTTTCAAAGCTTATATGCAGGACCCGTATAACAGCCATTGGAACTTGGAGTTAAATAGTTGGGTATTAATCATTTGGATTGAGCAGGATCGTTGCTGATTAGGAACGGCATATCTTATATTTACATTAAATTGCCTTCAGTGCTTTGGCTTCTATGGTATTCTGTACATTAACCCCCAGAAGGAGTCAATTAGCTCAAACCTAGCAACACAGATGCAGTGATTTACCAAGAAGTCATCAATATTCTTATGAGTGAAGGTCGCATACATTATACCGATAATTATTATCCCTCTTACAATCTTTACTGACAGGGTTCACTTAAAGAACTTGCTGCGTGTCAATTCTAATTCCTCCAGTACTAGGTATTTCTAGCTGATACGGCCCAAGTTCTCCTTATTGGATTATTGTTTACTTGCAACTGCAGAGCAAACGATTCCCGGGACTCTGGCCTCGCTGCCTATCAACAACTTTAAATGGCAGCATCTTGACCTCCGGTTTGACTGCATTTTTCTCTTACCCTTAATAACTTTTTAAGTGACGGATGCTTCTAAAAAATATTTACAAGTGTCCTTTTTCTCTTATTGTTTTACTTTCCATGAGCACGTCGAGTCTCAGTCTCACCAATTCCAGCTAAGGGACCAGATTTCTGTGAAGCCGCATTGACGTTGTGGTTGCAGAGAGGATGAGTGACCGATGACATCCGTATTCATTATATTTTTACATTTGTCTGGGGTTTTTGTCCCGGGAAAAGTGTCCAAACACTACCAGAGGTGCTTGGGTATTTCTATATCACGCTGGATTGTGAATCCATGTTCTGAATTTCACATTGAAAAAGGAAACCAGAATTTGTTTGAGTGCCGTCTGTGTGCTCCTTGCTTCCCTTTAGAGATTTCCTTTACTGAAAAAGACAACTGAATTTTTATCTTCAGGTTCATAGGATTTTACAATTTTACCAGGAATAAGGAGAACACCGTGCTGCAGATTCCTATGATCTTGACTTGTGTTTCCGGTACAGTAAATTATGGAGTATGCAGATTTTATTTAAAGATTCGATCCAATGAGGCGCCATTCAGATGTACACGCGTGTGTGTGTTCACATTATTTATTATTATTTATTATTATTTATACCACCGTCCTTTCTATTACAACATTTCTAGTTATACAAATGATCAAATTGTGGCATTTTGTTCTGCCAGATAACCCGGCTACGGGGCACTGATGCTTTTGGTGGTTTTCCCCATTTGTGTCAAATTATTTACCATCTTCCAGGATGTTTAATACAACCGTTCAAGTATTAGCTGAACTCTGACAGATTTTGTGTTGACCCTAAATAAATTATCGCCGAGTCTCCCTAAACGCGTCCTTTGCGATGCGGGGACTGACTGTTTGCCTGTAGCCTAATTCCAGTCTCAGCCTGTAAATCTTTATTTCCATTTAAATGAAACCATTTGGTAAGTTTGGCTTCATCAGCTTAGCAGAGGAAATCAATGTGATGAAGCAGAGCCCCAGGTGATCATAATGGTGGAATTGATCAATAGACAAACAAATAAAAGGAGTCCACGCTGAAGGTGTAATTTAAGTCTCTGTTCTCGGCCCTTCAAGGACTCTGGGCATCTGACAACACACAGTACATTCAAACAAATGCATACCGGCGTGAGCGTCACATGCATGCTTCCAACCAGCTCCCTGTGCAAATCAATAGCACAATATCAGGTAATTCACTTAACTCTTGGGATGCCAGAGGCTTTTAATAGCTATCGTTAATGTCACCACTGGCTGAGCCCATTTCTGACCAGATGTTAACACTTTTGCTCCCTTGGTGTCAATTTAAAGATTGAGATTGTCTGCGCTCATCGCACAGATGTCCACTGGCCGGCCCCGCTAGATACCAGAGAGTCTGGGGTTGCATTGGTAAGTCAAGGGGTGGCACATAACCTTCCGGCGCTCAACCGTAGAAGCTCCGGCAGCAGCGGTTGTCTACGCACATCGCGCAGACTTCCACGGCTGCCGGAGAGGAGGATCCAGGGCTAAGCAACGGGCGATACGAACTGCCCATCCCTGTGCTAAACCCCGAATATATATTGAATATATTATATATAT